>VSMD01014259.1:0-82396 GCA_008750895.1 Mirza zaza
TAGCCGGGCATGGTGGCACATGCCTGTAGTCCCAGCCACTTGGGAGGCTGAGGCAGGAGGATTGCTTGAGCCCAGGAGTCTGAGGTTGCTGTGAGCTAGGCTGATGCCATGCCACTCACTCTAGCCTGGGCAACAAAGTGAGACTCTGTCTCAAAAAAAAAGAAAACTATGATAAGCTAATATGTGGTGTACTTATAGATAAAATCCAAAATTATTAACTGAAAATTCCTACAATGCTTAATCAGTGTAAAACTAGAAAGTCTTTCATGTTTAACACAATTTTATAAGCACTTACTCTTGTAAGACTAAAAATAAACATTTAAAAACCAAGCACCAGGCAGGATTTCTAGAATGACTATATGAGGAGCTTAGCAAGCCCTCCCTGAGCAAACCAACCAGTGAAACAACTGGTGAAAACTATGAAGTCTCTGGAAATTGACCTAAGAGCATAAGGTAAATGGAAAACCATTTATGCAAAAATATCTACTATGACTTGTTAAGAACAGGGAGTGTCTGTGGTATCTGAGCTATTACCATCTCCCATCACCAGCTTCCACACCATGTTACAGAAAGTTTACACTTTCTCTGGGTGCAGCTAAGAAGATGTCATCACATGGCATTCTCTTCTTGTGTTTGTCTTCAAATTGTCTTCTCCAGTCTCAGTTTTCTGAGTCTGCGTCCAAATTTCCCTTTTAAGGATACCAGTCATTGGATTAAAGCCAACACTAATCCATCATGAATTCGTCTTAACTTGACTGTATCTGCATAGGAAATGACATATGCAATTCTACCTACTATAGTAAGTAAACAAATGGAAAACTGCAACTCTCAATAATCAATAACAGTAAATCCTGGTGAGGCGGGAAAAATCTAATTTCCACAGTTACCACATTATACTACTCAAATCACAGTTTTAAACAAAAACTTTTTAACACATACACAGAAAAGGGAAATGCAGGCATTATGCTTACTAAGCAAGATACTAAATAAGCAGCCTTAAGTACTTCAAAGAACTAAAGAAAACCATGAACAGAGAAATTTAAAATATTATGAAATTAATGTATGAACAGAGAATATAAATAAAGAAACAGAAACTGTAAATTAAAAAAAAGAACCAAGTAGAAATTTTGGAGGTGAAAATTACAACAGCTAAAATGAAAAATTCACTACAGATGATCCTTAATTTACAATTGAGTTATATCTCAATAAACCCATTGTAAGTTGAAAATACTGTTCAGTCAAAAACGCATTTAATACAGCTAACCAACCGAACATCACAGCTTAACCTAGAATACCTTAAACGGGCTCAGAATAGTTACATTAGCCTATAGCTGGGCAAAATCACGTAACACAAAGCCTATTTTATAATATCTCATGTAATTTACTGAATATTATACTGAAAGTGAAGAACAGGATGGTTTTATGGGTACTCAAAGCTTCTACTGAATGCATTCCACTTTTGCACCATTCTAAAGTGAAAAAGTCGCAAGTTGAACCATCATGAGTCAGGAACCACCTGTAGATAGGTTCAACAGAAGATCTGAGCCTCCAAAAGAAAGAACCAACAAACTTTAATATAGGACAACTGAAATTAGTGAGTCAGAAGACCAAAAAGAAAAATGAAGAACAATGAGCAGTGCCTAAAGTGGGAGACCATCAAGAGGACCAACATATGTATTATGGAAATCTCAGAGGACAAAAGAAAGAGATTAAAAAAAAAATTAAAGGAATAATGGCCAAAACTTTCTCAAATTTGATAAAAGACACAAATCTACATATCCAGGAAGCTCAAAGATCACCAATTAGGATAAACTTAGACACATTATAATCAAATTGTCAAAAGACAAAACAAAGAAAATCTTTAAAGCAGCAAGAGAGAAGCAACTCATCACATACAAGTGATACTTAATAGATTAACACCTAATTTCTCATCAGAAACCATGGAGGTCAAATGCAAGTGAGAGTGCTAAACCAAAAAACAAAATAAGTGCTAAATAAGTGCTAACCAAAAAACAAAATAAGTGCTAAACCAAAAAACAAAAGGTCAACCAGGAATTCTGTTATCTGGCAAAACTATCCTTCTAAAATGAAAGAGAAGTTAAGACATTTCCAGAAGAACAAAAACTGAAATGTTTGTCACTAGTAGTCTCACCCTGCAAGAAAGGTTAAAGGGAGTCCTAAAGGCTGCAATGAGAGGATATCAGACAGTAATGAAAGCAGTAATGTTGTATTTTTGGTTTTTAACTCTTTCTATTTCCTCTAGGATTTAAAGACAAATTCATAAAAACAATTATAAATCTAGATTAATGGGCACACAATGGGTAAAGTGGTAATATGTGAAAATGATAACATAAAAAGAAAGAACAGAGCTACATAGGAAGAGAGATTTTATACACTATTGAAAATAAGTTACTCTCAATTCAAACTAGATTGTCTTAAATTCAAAATGTTAACTATAATCCCCCCTAGTAGCCACTAACAAAATAACTGAAATATATACAGAAAAAGAAATGAGGAAGAAATAAAAAGGTACAAAAAAATTTAAAGATCAAAGAAAATAGTATTGGAGGAACTAAGGGAAGGGAAGGTAAAACACATAGCAAACAAATAGCAAAATGCCAGAATTCGTTGCCTATCATTAATTGCTTTAAATGTAAATGGAACTAAATGTACCAAATGAAAAATAGAGACTGGCAAAATGGAAAAAAAGACATGATGCAACAATACAGATTCTCCTCAATTTATAATGGATTATGCCCCAATAAGCCCATTATAAGCTGAAAATATCCTAAACTGAAAATGCATTTAAAACACCTAACCTAGGCCAGGTGTGGTGGCTCACACCTATAATCCTAGCACTCTGGGAGGCCCAGCCAGGAGGATCACTCAAGGTCAGGAGTTCAAGACCAGCTTGAGCAAAAGTGAGACCCCATCTCTACTAAAAATAGAAAGAAATTAGCTGGACAACTAAAAATATGTAGAAAAAATTAGCCAGGCATGGTGGCACATGCCTGTTGTCCCAGCTCCTCGGGAGGCTGAGGCAGAAGGATTGCTTGAGTCCTAGAGTTTGAGGTTGCTGTGAGCTAGCCTGATGTGACAGCACTCTAGCCCAGGCAACAGAGCAAGACTCTCTAAAATAAAATAAAATAAAATAAAACAAAATAAAACAAAACAAAATAAAAAATAAAACAAAAAAAATAAAACAAAACAAAACAAAATAAAATAAAATAAAATAAAATAAAATAAAATAAAATACCTAACCTAAGTCAATGATCATCAATATAATGTCTAAAAGAAATTCATTTTACATCCAAGGACACATATGGGTTGAAAGTGAAAGGATGGAAAAAGATATTCCATGCAATTAATAACCAAAAGACATCTGGGTAGTTAAAATGACACATAAAACAGTCTTTAAATGGGTAGTTACAATGATACATAAAAGAGTCTTTAAATGAAAAACTGTTATAAGAGAAAAAGGTCATATAGTGATTAAAGGGTTATTCATCAAAAATACAATTATGAACATATGTGCACCAAACAACAGAGCTCCAAAAATATATGAATCACACATTGACAGAATTGAAGGGAGAAATAAATAGCTCTACAATAACACTTAGAGACTTCAATACCCTTCTTTCAATAAAGGAAGAACATCTAGACAATGGAACAATAAATAGAGAACTTGAACAACACTAGAAGTCAACTAGATGTAAGAGAACATCCCACCCAACAAAGGCAAAATACATTCTTCTCAAATATAGCACATGGAACATTCTCCAGGATAGACCAAATGTCAGGCCACAAAACAAGTCTCAACAAAAAGAATGCAATTATACAAAGCAACTTCTCCAATCATAAAGGAATCAAATTAAAAAACATAAAGAAAATGAAAAAATTCATGAATATTTGGAAATTCAACAAATATTCCTAGACAATCAATGGGTTAAAGAAAAAAAAAAATCACAACAGAAATTAGAAAATACTTTGAAATGAATGCAAATGAAACATAATATCCCAGAATATACAGAATGTACCCAAAACTATGTTCATAAGCAAACTTTTATCTGCAAATGTCTACATTAAAAAAGATTATTAAATAAATAACTTCACTTTACAAGTTAAGGAAATAGAAAAAGAAGAGCAAACTAAACTCAAAGTTCAGAGGATAAATAAAATAATACATATTAGAGGACAGACAAATGAAATAGAGAAGACAAAAATCCTAGCGAGAATGAAAGAAACCAAAGTTGCTACTTTGAAAAGATCAACATACCTAACAAACTTTTAGTTAAACTAAGGAAAAAAGAGTGAACATGCAAATAACTAAAATTAGAAATGAAGGTAGCGGCATTATTACAGACCTCAGAGGAATAAAAAGGACTTACAGAAGAATACTGCAAGAAATAGTACATCAATAAAATAGATAACCTAAATAAAATGGATAAATTCCTAGAAACACACAAATTACAAAAACTGCCTCAAAAAGAAATAAAAAATCAGATAACTAATAAGAAGTAAAACCTTTCTATAACCTTAAAAACCTATAGTAAAACTTACTATAACTTATAGGTCTTACTTATAAACCTATAAACTATCAATTTACAATAAAACTTTACTATAGTATTATAAAACTTACTAAAAGAAAGTTTTTGCATTGAGGGAGGACCTTGTATTCTTACGTTTTGGAGGATTTTTAGATTTTTTTTAAATCATAAAATGATTTTGGATTTTGTTAAATGTTTTTCTGCATCAATTGAGATGATTATCTATTACAAAATTTGTAAGTCCGCAGTAAAACCTATAACCAATGAGGTGTAAATCAACAATCCACACTTTTCTTTTTTTTTTTTTTTGAGACAGTCTCACTTTATTGCCCAGGCTAGAGTGAGTGCCGTGGCGTCAGCCTAGCTCATAGCAACCTCAAACTCCTGGGCTCAAGCAATCCTGCTGCCTCAGCCTCCCAAGTAGCTGGGACTACAGGCATGTGCCACCATGCCCGGCTAATTTTTTCTATATATTAGTTGGCCAATTAATTTCTTTCTATTTACAGTAGAGATGGGGTCTCGCTCTTGCTCAGGCTGGTCTCGAACTCCTGAGCTCAAGCGATCCGCCCACCTCGGCCTCCCAGAGAGCTAGGATTACAGGCTTGAGCCACCGCGCCCGGCCTAAATCAACAATCCACACTTTTCAACAAAGAAGAATCCAGAACCAAACGGCTTCACTAGTAAATTCTACAAAATATTAAAACAAGAGTACATAACAATCCTTCTCAAAGTCTTAAAAAAAATGGAAGAAAAAATACCTCCTAACTCATCCTTTGAGGCCAGCTATTACCCTGATACCAAAACCAGCAAACATCACAAGAATAAGAAAACTAGGCCCATAATGGTAGATTTATAACAGATTACCAGGTGAAAAAGGGCAAAAACAACAACTACAACCATAAGGACTGACAAGATGAGATGGAGGATACCTGGTAAGAGAAATTTTACCCCTCTTGGTATCTAAGACACCAGTAGGACTATGGGTCCTTCCTGTCACTTTGCACATAATGTCTAATACAGGGCTGGACAGGAAAGAAACATGGGACCTCTGAGTGTAGACTATTAGTTGCACCCTGAAGGTGACCTGAGACACCGGCTTCTGCAAATTCAGAAATCATGGACAGAAATATTTGCACCAAACAAGGTTTAGGATAACACACGCAGCAACAAGACAGATCAACAGAAGAAGCCATAGCCCAGGAAATCCTCACTAAGGAGTTGTCCCTCTATCTATCCTATAGATAGAACAAATAGCCAAAGAAAGATTAGCAAAAATATCATCATTTTCCTTTTTTTTTTTTTTCTCAGATACTTTAGATAGCCTAAAGGTTGGCCCCTCCATTAAGGGCTTTACTTTGGTATGATAGACTCAAGGTTTCACTTCTGACAATTTCAAGAAGATGTGAGTTGTTAGAGACACTCCACAGGGTCCCTTTCACTTTTCTGTTTCCAACTAGGGCAGGGACCTGAAAGAGGCAAACTCATGTATAGTGGTTAGAACCCAACCCACTCATTGGAGGTACTGTTTTATTCTATTTTCTTTTACTCGTGGTTATATTACCATACTTACCTCATGGTGTTAGGAAGGGTCTCTCATAAACCATTGTTAGGGGCTTAAGCCCGCTTCTAAAGGACTATCCTTATCCAGAGGAGGGCACGTGGCAATACCTTATCCCACTTTAGGTGGGCTCCATGTGATTTCCATTATTGTTACAGGGTTTTCCTTATTTTCTGGGTTACCTTTGCTACAAAGGAGGGTCCATTATTGTTCTGGAGGAAGAAAGGAGCCTATGAACATTTTGATGACCTGTAGGATCACGGAGTCCACTGTGTCAGCTTTTTAGAGAAATGGTTCACGACGTTCCCACTGGGGAACTAGTCAGAGAAGTTTATAAGCGACTACAGGACACTGTGTAACAAATCCAAGTGTAGAAGACAGGAAGCAAAGATTCCCACGATGGCCACTGTCATGGAGTAGTCAAACAGTGATATCCTGAGCTGTCGAGCTGTCTCTGTAGCCATCTGTCCATGGCCTCTATCACTAGCAGGTTATTCTCCATTTGCTTGGCATCCTTCCCTGGATCATTGACATCCATCATCCTGTCATCCTGAGGCCTGTTTCTGTACATGTGCAGGAACTCAGCAAGGGCCCTCTCAGCTCCTGGTAGGAGCCCATCTCAGAGAGAATTCTTCCAGAAGGATTCTGGTAACCTCACATGTTCCCTTCTTTCCTCCAGATAGGACAAGCCTCTACCCAGCCTGAAAAGGTCTCTACCAATACAAGCCTAGGCATATGAGTGAAACTGTCAATCATCAAAAGGGTGGACTGCCACCTGGTGGGTTCCCACCACCCCAAACACATAAACAGTTAGTTGTAAATAGGGTCCTCCCAGAGGTCCCACTAAATATATCAAGGCATTACTATGCTCCCAATGTGTGTATTCATGCAGGTACCTGATAAGAGGCCAGAACTTAAAGCTTTGGGTAGGAGACAAGTCTATGAGATTTCTGTATTCATTTAGCTGTGCCATCCCAAAGCCCCAGTTTTTAGCTTTTAAAGGGGTCTAAATCTAGCCAGGGTATGAAGGCCCTGAGGAACAGGTTGCCTCTAGCGGCCTCCTTAGCAGCTCAGCCAGTGGCCTAAGTTCTTTTTGTCATGCTGACCACTGTTTGGGCTCAGCCACAGCCTGTACTAGGGCCATTATTTTGGTAGAATACTTAATATCCTTATTTTCTGCCATCAGGAGAACCCTTTCCTTCCAAAGGGCACCATGAACATGTACAATCATAAAAACACATTTAGTTATCCTTTTCCTAGTGCCAATCTAGTCCCCACTGTCAATTTTGCCTACGGCTCCTGTGGGGATATTTGGAGGCAGGGGGACCCAGGTTCCCTCCTTTGCTGTCTTGTCTGAGTCCTGGACTTAAAAAAAACTATTTGCTTTCCTGGAGGCTTCCTGGACCCCGAATCTTTTGCAATTTGGGGGAATGTGCCTTTCAAGGTCCTTCTTTACAAAAAGTTCGTCTGGAGTAGCTTTTTTGTCCATTCCTTTTGACTATCTCAAAGGACCTTGCAGTCTGTTCTTGCACATTTCAAGCCCTCTATCCAATATTGCCGTAAATTGCCCTGCTATGGCCAGGGCTTCCTTTTGGCCCAAACTGAGTCTGCTGCAAGGAGAGATCATTCAAAACCCCAAGAAATAATTTACTGAGCATGAGACTTAAGAGTTAATTCAGGCAGCTGCCTCCTCGGCCCCTTCCATGGTGCCAAGATGGCAGTGGCAGCAGGCGTTCCTTCCCTTTGCTGTGCGCCACTCAGCAGGGGGCTAAGTGCTCCAGTACTCCCTCCTGTTGTCTGCCCAGGGCTGTGGCCTTGCCTAGTGTCTCACCCTGGTGGCTGTGAGGGTTCCAGCAGGTACAGGAGGACCTCATTTACCAAAAATCATACAAACACAGACCACTTTGTATACCATAAACCATGAGTTTATCTCACAGAGAGAGCTTGAGACTCAACATTTTAACTCTATAGTGACAGGTTGACCATTTGAGCTCTGAATTTCAAATTTTAAAAGAACCAACAGCTCAGAATAAACCAGACTACCAATGACCACTTTTTCTCACACTCCACACAAGCAGTACCAACCAACACTTTTCCTCACATGTCAGGTAAGTAGTATCATAATAATCTTTAGACATAGGTACAAAAACTTAGACAAAATCTTACAGTCAAACACAAACAATATAGGGAATTCCTAACACAAACAATCTAAAATGCCAACGCCTATCAATTAAATATGAATTTCCATTTAATAGTCACTTCTCACACTTCAGCACACACTGGATTATAATAATACCATTCTCTTTACATATAGGTTTACATATAGGCTATAGTTAGCCAAAGTTTTTCCCAAGGGGCTTTGAGATGGTGATTCCTTATATTATGAGAAAACTCACAAGTAACAGTCTATACTAGGTATACAAAAATTCCAGGGCCTATCAAACAAATGGGAATCCAAAGAGGACAAACACCACCCCAAACAGCTGAAAGGGTTAAAACGCTCCCCAATGGGTGGTCTAATAGCCCATTCCCTGGGCCTTTAACAAATTCCCTTACAAAGCTGGATGGTTCAAAACCCTCCTGAAATGCGTGGCCTAAACCCCCAATTCCATGAGAAACCTATCTCAAATGGTGGCCTAGTCCCCCTGTTCCCTAGGAACTGCAAATGAGCTCCAAATTCAAATCAGGTTCCCTAGTTCCCCTCAACCTCATTACTTCCACCCCCAAAAGATGCCTCAAAATAAATGCCCTGATAACGTCCTAAATGAATGCCCTGCTGCAGAGCTGGAGAATTCAAAACCCTCCCCAAATGGATAGAATCAAGGGTCTCAGCATGCACGCTGGGGAACTTACCACAAACAGCCTGGCATCTGAACATTTTTCAAATTCATTTCCTTCTCCTCAACTCAGTTGGGGTTTCAGGGAGTTGCATCTATTTCGGGGAGACAGGGATGGGCCCCACAGCTAAAACAGGCTCCAGCAGCTGCTAGGGCTATCCCTTGCTCTCTCACCTCGAAAAGAAGTTGCTCCTATGTGCAAAGACCCACAGCTTTGACCCAGGGCTGCTCCCTGCCTCTTCCAGCAGTTGCACGGTGCCATCCACCGGACACTGGTGGGCCCAACCAGGGATGCCAAATTGTTACCACACGTTCGGCACTTGTCCCCAAGGGCATATCAGAAGAACGAGGACAAGTGATTTGAGGAGAAGGAAAAAGTAGTTTATTAATTTACCAACAAATAAGGAGGCTGGCAGACTCCTGTCTCAAAGTATCAACGTCCTTGGTGTGGTATAATTTCTGATCATTTTTCTATTATTATTTAATGTCCTTGTATGTTTCATTGGCCTACAGTTTTCTACTGAACATTATTTTATTAATTCTAAAATATACATTATTGAAAAGAAAAACTAAGTTCTTAAAAACACAAAAGGACACATTAAACCTTTAAAAAGACAGCAAGATTATGACCTAACTTCCAACCTTACAGTGAAATTTTTTTCTTATATGATAAAAAAAAAAAATGCTTACTTTATTGCTTGTGCTCCTGGTCTTTGTACCATCAAAGTGCTAAATTCTTCTACTACAATATCTAACAGCTCAGGTTTTTCATGATCTTCTCTTAGAACAATAGACATACTTTTCAAGTGAACAAAAAACTTCATGGCTTCAAACTAGAATATATTCAGAAGAAAATGAAAAAAATAATATATATATATAAACACCAAAAATAATCTTATTCTTATGGTCTATTCATTTCAAAAACCACAAAATACTTTAAAATCACATTTTATTAAGGAATCACCACAAAAACAACAAAAAAATCAAGAGACAATTTTTATCCCTCCCTTAGAAATTAAATAATAAATGCAATTATAGATCCAGAAACAGATCACAGAAAAAGTCGATAACATATATTTTTAAGAGGATTAAAAATAGACATATATAATATTAAATTCCAAGGTATAAGGCAAAAACCATCTTACTGTTTTTGGCAAGGTTGGATCAACTGCTGTTTCACTATAACCAATTGCTTCATAGAGTAAAACTTTTTCTTCAGGTGTCAACATTTCTTCAAGAGCTACAAATCATTAAAAAAGTGCTTTGTATTCTTAAATGAAAATACAAAATTAACACATAATTTGTCTGCCTTTAATAAAGGAAATGCAAAATTTACTTTCTTTTTCTAATGCTTTTAAGAAATTATAAACAATGAATTTTAGAATGGCACTGGCAATTTTATAAGTAATTCTCCAAAAGTATAAACTGTTAAATATGTAAATTTAACAATATAAATTTCTAAATATTTGTATTAGCTCAAAAAATAGCTAACTGTATTAGGCATTTAACAGCACTGTGTGAATCAAGACACTCGGCATACAAAGTAGATAGTATTAGTATCATAATTTTTCCACGTTCCATATGATAAAACCGAGGTTTCATGAGCTTAAATAACTTGCCAGAGACACACTGCAAATAAGTGACAGACCTAAGTAAGACACACAGCTAAGCCTCTAAGCCTCCAAAGCTAAGATCTTAAACATTTAGTTAAAAAAAACAAAAATCTTTGCAGGAAACACTTAAGTAAAATTTATAATGGCTTAAACCATTTTGGAATTTTTATCTTATTTTTTATCTATGGGTTTACTGACTCCTCTGGGCATAAAGCTCTTTTGTAAGCATTAGTAAGATTAAAAATTTTTTCTTTAATTTTTATTTAACATATATATTTTTAAATGTTTTAATAATTTTAAACTACATATCATATAACTACTTACAATATCTATTTACTTTAATTAGAGAACTTTTTTTTTTGCAAAACTTTCTCATGCTCAATGATTGACTATAATGTAAAATGAAATGGACATACTTCCAGGTTTAACATCTGGTTGTTCCTTAGTATTTTTTTCTGACCAAGAAGACCACAGCCAACCAAACCATCCTTTATTATCCTCTGGATATTTTACCCCTTCTTTATAAATCCTGAGTCCACCTTTCTTTACCTAAAAAGAATAAATTGTCCAATAAATGATAAATTATCTTTTATTTAGCAATTGAAAGAAATAGACACATGGTATTTCCAGAACTTAGCTACTTAAGCAAATGAATGTAAATAATATACACACTAACAACAGAACACAGTAACTAGAATGTTAACCAAACATAAGAGTTTAGGAATACTATAGAGTTCTCCCCACTGTTTTCCAAGAGGCAATGATTGAAAAAAAAGATGGCTTTTCACCTTCATATGAATATTTGATAAGCCAAATTATTTAGAAAAAAATTTTTTTCCCATAGAAACCTGACTTAAATGAATGTGGCTAATATTAAATCAAATTTTCTTATAACACAAAAAAGCAAAATTGAACCCTTTTTAGAAAACAATAGGTTATAGCACAATACTAATAACATCACAACGTCTGCCATACCTATATGGAATTCAGATTTATTTTTACTAATTGAAAAATAATTTAGAATTACCTCAACTTCTGCCTGCTGTCTAGCTATAGTTATATTAAAGACATCCAGTGCTTTTTCCAACTCCTGAAAATACAAATGAAAATATAACCTTACATAAGTATATAATTTATCGAATTGCTACATTAAATAAAAAATATAATAGGAAACAAAAAACACAATATCTATCAATATAATGTACCTGGTTAAATCCCAGGAAGCAAGCTTGAATATATATCAGCTTGGAAATTAGTAAATCAGAGTGACTTTTTGAAAAATGAAATCACGTCATGCATGTGAGAGTTACAGAGTTACAAACACGGACAGATATATACATGCACTGTTTAAAATGACTTATATTTGAGTTTCAACTATAACTAAGGGTAAATATATTAGTGAGATTTTCAACTAAAAATATAATTCCATATTATATGTACAGTTTGTATGTCATTATTAAGATAGAGGCATAACTTGAGATATCACAGGTTGGGTTCCAGACCACTGCAATAAAGCAAATCAGAAAAATTCTTGTGGTTTCCTAGTGCATATAAAAAAAATTATGTTTAAACTATCGTGCAGTCTATGGAGTATACAATAGCATGTCTAAAAAACAATGTGCATACCTTAATTTAAAAGTATGGTATTGCTCAAAAATATTAACAATCATCTGAACCTTCAAAGAGTATTTGTAATCTTTTCACCAGTGCAACATCTTGCCTCGATGTTGGTGGCTGCTGACTGATCAGGTTGGCGGCTGCTGAATGTTGGAGTGACTGTGGCAATTTCTTGGTAATGAAGTTTACCGCATCAATTGACTCTCCCTTTCACAAAAGATTTCTCTGTAGCATATGATACTGTTTGATAGCATTTTACCCAAAGTAGAATTTCTTTCAAATTGGAGTCAATCCTCTCAAACCCTGCTGCTGCTTTATCAACTAAATTTATGTAATATTCTAAACCCTTTATTGCCATTTTAATAATGTTCACAGTATCTTCACCAGGAATAGATTTCATCTCAAGAAAGCATTTTCTTTGCTCTTCCATAATAAGCAACTCCTCATCTGTTCAAGTTTTACCAGAGGATTGCAGCAATTCAGTTACATCTTCAAGCTCCACTTCTAATTCTAGTTCTCTTGTTATTTCCACCACATCTGCAGATACTTCCTCCACTGAAGTCTTGAACCCCTCAAAGTCACTCATGAGAGTTGGAATCAACTTCTTCTAAACTCCTGTTGATATTTTCACCTCATCCCATGAATCACAAAGGCTTAATGGCATCCAGAATGGTAAATTCTTTCCAGACTCAGTTTTCAATTTACTTTGCCCAGATCTATCGGAGGAATCACTAATTATTTTGTAAGGGAGCTATTACATTACAAAATGTATTTCTTACATAAGACTTGAATGTTGAAATTACTCTTTGATCCATGGACTACAGAATGGGTGTTGTTTTAGCAGGCATGAAAACAATCTCCTTGCACATCTCCAATAGAGCTCTTCTGTGACTAGGTGCATTGTCAATAAGCAGTAATATTTTGAAAGGAAGCTTTTTTTCTAAGCAGTAGGTCTCAACAATGAGCTTAAAATATTCAGTAAACCATGCTGTAAACAGATTCACTGTCATCCAGGTTTTGTTGTTCCATTTATAGAGCATAGGCAGAGTAGATTTGGTGTAATTCTTAAGGGCTCTGGGGCCTAGGATTTTTAGAATGGTAAATGAGCATTGACTTAAAGTTATCAGTTGCATTAGCCTCTAACAAGAGTCAGCCTGTCCTTTGAACCTTTGAAGCCAGGTACTGATTTCTCCTCTCCAACTATGAAAGTTTAGATAACATCTTCTTCCAAAGAAGGCTGTTTCATCTACACTGAAAATCTGTTGTTTCCTGTAGCCACTTTCATCAATGACTTCAGCTAAATCTTCTGGATAACACTGGCAGTTTTTATCTCAGCACTTGCTGCTTCACCTTGCACTTTATGTTATAGAGATGGCTTCTTTCCTTAAGTCTCATAAACCAACTTCTGCTAGCCTCAAACTTTTCTTCTTCAGCTTCCTCACCCCTCTCAGCCTTCATAGAATTGAAGAGAGCTAGGGCCTTGCTCTGGATTAGGTTTTGGCTTAGGAGAATGCTGTGGCTGGTTTGATCTTCTAGCCAAACCACTAAAACTTTCTCCATATCAGCAATAAGGATGTTTCACTTTCTTATCATTCATGTGTTTCCTGGGGAAGTACTTCTAATTTCCTTCAAGAACTTTCCTTTGCATTCGCAACTTGGCTAACTGTTTGGCACAAGAGACCTAGCTTTCGGCCTATCTTGCCTGTTGACATGCCTTCCTCATTAAGCTTAATCATTTCTAGCTTTTTATTTAAATGAAATGTGTGACTCTTCCTTTCACTTGAACACTTAGAGGAGAGGCCTTAATATTGTGATTAATTGGTCTAATTTCAATATTCTGTCTCAGAAAATAGGGTGACTCAGGGAGAATAAGAGAGTCAGGAAAAATGGCCAGTTGGTGAAGCATCCAAAACACATGGTAACATTTACTAAGTCCACTGTCTTATATGGATGTAGTTTGTGGTTCCCCAAAACAATAATACAAGTAAAACAATAACAATAGTAACAGCAAAGATCAGAGATCTCCATAACTGATATAATAATAATAAAAAAATCTGAAATATTGTGAGAATTTCCAAAATGTGACAGACAAAACACGAAATGAATACACTGAATACAACTGAATACATTTCTGTTGGAAAAATGGCATCGACAAACTTGCTCAAGGCAGAGTTGCCATAAACCTTCAATTTGTAAAAACCACAATATCTGCGAAGTACAATAAAGCAAGGTGCAATAAAATGAGATATGTCTGCATTCCAAGTAGACCTAGATATACTTAAAATTTGTATTTTTAATGTTTATCCTTTTCAAAATTGTAGTTATTGAAATAAACTGAGATAAGCTATATCTTTCACCATAGCTATACACACCCACAACTGCTTTTGAGAATTTCAATCTCAAACCGTATTTTCCCCAAGAGAAGCAACCACTACCTACTATTATCAGAAAACCAACTTAACTCAGGGTTCTGCTGTCCAGCAGACATGAAAGATTCAGGGTAAGATTTAAAACTAAGTAAAATATCTAAAACCACCCCGAAGAAGCCTGTAAACCCAAGCATTCCTAATAGCCCTAGGTCTTTGGAACATCTAGGGTTTTGGAAAGTCTCCCATCTTGAAAATTAAAGTAAAACTGAATCTTTAGGGAGTTACTAATTTGAAATCCACTCTGGATTTAGAATGGTTACATTCATTTCATGAGGCTAACTCTTCTTAGTTTCTCTAAGCTATACTTCAACCATCTGTAAGAGTCCCTTTTGAAATATGCCATAATGCTAAAAGATAAGATTAATTAAAACATAATATCTTAAACCAAATAATTAAACATAAAGTTGCTGGTAAAGATTAGAGATATGACAAGAATTAAGAGAAAAAGAGCTGTGTATAAGCAGAGAATTTAGCGAAGTTCATGCCAGAGATACAGAACCCTAGGGATGAGCAGAATTGGGATAAGAAGAGAGATGAGGAATGACAGATGGCATAAATGAGCACATCCATGGCTGTAAGAATGTGCACTATACATACAGAAGACAAGAAAAATTTAATTAACACACAGTTAGATGGTAACATAGAAGAAACAAAGTGGTGACACAAGGCTTTGGTACCAACACAGAGAAGTTCAGAATCAACAGAGCAAACACTTTTTAGGCTTAAGGTTAAAAATGCCATAATAAATAGAGGCTTCAAATTACTATATGCATAAATCTAAATTCCTTCAGATTGAGGATAACCTTAAATTTCAAAAGCTCACAGGAGAATTTCACCAGATCGTGTATTACCCAAGTGAAATTAAGAACAGAAGTACAAAAGAGTCTAAGTAAAACAAAGAGACATGGTCAGTAAAAATTAGAGTAAATAAGTAGGAAATATTAAGTCACTAAAGACTGAGAAGGAGTTATATAGTACAAAACATTCAACAATTTTTTTAAAATGCTAACCTCCAAAGACATGAGAATTTCACCAGATGGCTTCTTACTTGTTAATTTTTTTTTATACAGTTCTTTATATTTCTTCACTTTTTGCCTATGTTCATGAATATGCTTCCATGACCACATCCGTAAGGCAGGGCAAACATTTACTTCAAGAACACCACGTATAGCATAAACCCACCTAGTTAAAAAACAAAAAGAAAAACCTGACACTTAACACCCACGAATCACAGTATGAAATATAACTGGTATTGCTTCTAGTGTAACAACATAAATAACTATATCAACAGAGACTATGAAAATGGTATATTATCTTAACACTTCCTTTTTACTGAACCATGTTTATATTAACAATCCACTAATTATTAATCTTACCTCTTTCCTAAGTGAAAATAAACAAAATCATTCAATTTTTAAAAAAATAAATATAGTGCTACACAAGAACTAGTAAGGCATTAATTGGCAAATAACATTTTAGCCATGATAACACAATCAACTGAAAGCGTAACTGTAACTTCTAGAAATTAGAGAATAGCTTAAAAACTGGAATAACAAGACTTTTGAATTTTAAAATCAGGTTATACTGCATAGACTCCATAACTTTTTTAGGTTGTAAAAATACAGGCTTAGTAATACAGGTTTACTGTATCTGATAAGGAAGTTTAGTGAAAGAAAAAAAGACACTGCTAGAAAACATACCAGGATATAGTTTTTTAATAATTCCAAAAATGATGATCCCTCTATAGTAAATGAAAACTATGGTATTCTAGTATCTCTAGTTGTAAACTGTGTTAGAAAGAATCCCTTAACTCAATTCATTAACTTAATAAGCTAAAGCAGCTACATACATTTCCAGCCACAAATCAATTATTGTTTGTATCACACTTTAAAAAGAATATCTTAAAATTTTCTCTTAAAATAAAAAACTTTACTTTTATGCTACATTTTTTAAATCTTCCAAAAAGGAAAAACAAATTTAAGGCATTTACCATTCCCTGGCATGGTAGTGAAGAGGTACATCAGGTTTGAATTTCCTGTAGGGCAGATTTTGTGTCATCATATCAACTGATTCAAGAAGCTCCATAACACTAAAATACTAAATAAGAATAGATAAATTAAAACACTTTAATGTTTCAAAATTTTTGTTCAATTATTGAAGATAAAGTTAAATTACTGACTTTTAAAAGAAATGTTACTATATAATGTGAATTTCAGAAATATATTTAAAATCTCAGTTTTGTTTTTATCAAATAATAGCTCATAGTTCAAAATTTCATTAAAGAAAATCACCTGTGGTTTATTAAATTCAATTGCTATGTTATGTAACTCAACATCCAGTTTTATTTTGGGGGCAGAAAAATCGAAATCTGATCGACGATTCATCTGCAGTTTGGCATTAGCAGATATGGGGCGAAATACTGCAAAATAATACAAATTGAAAAAAATTAAATTGAGTTATATTTCAAATGTCTCAAGGCACTAAAAGGATAAAGTTGAAAACATTGATTTTCATTTCTTTTATACCCTTTACTACAGTTCCCAGATGTCCACACTGCTACGATTTGGTCAGATGACCCGAACCGTTCCTTAATTAATGGAAAAGATTCTTTTATTTTTTCCTACTTTTAATTCATACGTACAATGAAGGTTAATTGAACTGCCCCTCAAAACACCAATATAACCCTTAAAAGTAGAAACATTCTCTATAAGGAAAAATAGTCCAATTAATGTACACAGTTTAGTGGGATGAATGAACATTAGAAATCCTAAGAGGAAAAAAGATTATATTTAACATTGATTTCCATTACATAATTATAATTTCTGAATTTGTGATCAATTTTTCTGTTTCCACCTGTTCTTCCTTTTAACTGATAAATGGATGGGGGAGAGGAGTGAGAGTTTGCCCAGGAATACCTGCTTGCTCAACCCACAATCTGGTTGGGTCAACCCACAATCTAAGAAAAATTCATCTCAACTCTTTGTATTTAGTGCCAAGAAGAATTAGAACCACGCAGAGAAAGAACAGTAAAAGTAGAATCTAGACAGAGATCGTTAAATTATAAGCTAATCTGTAAACAAAGATAATATATTCCTTTTGTTTTAATCATCCCTTTGAACTAACACTTAAGTTTTCACATATTAAACATTTAAAACTATTTCTTATTTGAGTAGAAATAAAAGCTTAAAGATCTTGCTCTTTCTTCTACATTCCATTTTACACTGCAACGACAAGAAAAGATAAATAAATCTGTGGGTTGGTGACAGACAGTACCCTAGACCTATAATTCATTGATCCTCTCTGCTTCATGTTCGTGGTACCATTCCCACCCTACTGAAATTCCATCATCAGTTATTCTAATTATTTTCTTGCCTTCATCCTTAACTCCTCTGTCATTCTTACTTCATCAGTATTTGCCAAGCAAAATGCAACTGTACATCTAGCTATAAGCAGCTGAACGTGGCTGGGGAAAAAACACATATGATCACACTGCTCAGTGTCACTTCAACGTCATAAATCTGAAGTGGGTTCCTAATGCTACTACTGAGCAATCACACAACAGTCCTGCAATCTAAGTTGATCAGCCAAATCCATGTCACAGTCTGTTTTTGTAGGGCCAGTTAGTCAAAAATGATCTTCACATTTTTAAAGAGTTGTTTAAAAGAAACAAAGAAGAATATGTGCCACAGACTATATGGCTTACAAGATGCAAACTTAATTTACTATGTGGCCCTTTACAAAAAAAGAAAAAAAAAAATGTCCAACCCCTACACTATTTTAGTGGTTCTCAAACTTGAGTATTAATCAGAATCACCTAGAAAGATTATTAAAACATCAAATGCTGAGCTTCACCCCCTGAGTTTCTGATTCAGTAGGTCTGGGACAGACCCTAGAAATTTGCATTTCTAAATGATGCTAATGGTGCTAGAACCATACTTTGAGAATACTGCCCCAGTCAACTCACTCTCTCATTCCTCTAAAATGCCTATTTCATAGCCTCTTTTCCCTCCAAAAACCTCAGATATTTAAAAAAAAGAAGATAAATTCCTTAAACTTCTATCATCATATCTACGCATCTACCCAACATTGAGACTTCTCTTTTGAAACTAAACTTTATCTTACAAATGAACTGCCCATGCTCCTGTTTACAGCAAAGCTCTCTACTTGTGCACTAGACACCATTCCCTTTCATCCAGAAATTGTCCCCCTCTATCCTTCATCATTAATTTTTCATTTTTTACTCGGTCATTCCAATCTCAGCTATAAACAATTTGTCATCTCTCCTAGTAAATAAAAAATAAACAAAAAGAAATAGTTCATTTCCTTTTCCCTCTCCAGCAGGTATGCCAGTTATCAGTTTATTGCCTCTGAGCTCCAAATTCACTTTTTTTTTTTGAGACAGGGTCTCCCTCAGTTACCCAGGCTAGAGTGCAGTGGCATCATCATAGCTCACTGCAACTTCAAACTCCTGGGCTCAAGCAGTCCTCCTGCCTCAGATTCTGGAATAACTGGGTCGACAAGTGCATGCCATCATACCCAGCTAATTTCTCCATTTTCTGTAGAGACCAGGTCTCGCTCTGTTGCCCAGGCTGGTCTCGAACTCCTAGCCTTAAGCAATCCTCCCACCTAGGCATCTCAAAGTGCTAGAATTATAGGCGTGAGCCACCAGGCCTGGCCAGATTAAATTCACCTTTCATTGCCTACTCTGAAAAATGATTTGGGGACCTTTAAATATTTTTCTTTTACCAGCTGACATAATGTTAAGCTTTATCAGTAAAGGACACTGGAGAGGCACTGCAAGAGGAAGGAATTCTGCTGCCTGGTTCCAGTGTGCTTGTTCAACAGGCTCCTGCAGTTCAACACTCAGCTCCTACCAAATAGGCGGCTTCTCCATTATCTGGTTCCTTTAGCATGAAAGACTTCAGCACTGGCCATTTGCAGTATATGGCAGCTAGAAGCAGCCAGAAGCCAGAAACTTGCCCTAGCACCCTGCTAAGGCAGTTTTATAGTGGATTACATCCAGAGAGACACCTTTCCATGAGCCTCCCCCTAGAGAATAGATTTCTAGAAAGTTCTAGAGGGTGAATTTCCAGTAAGTTTTGCTGGCACCGCACCACAGAGACTTTCCTAACATTCAATGAGCCATGCCACCTCTCTCTCTAACAAGGTCTAGATCTCAATCCTGTGAGGGGGTGGGGCCTTTTTTTGGACACCCCATCTTGGTCCTAGGGTAGAGGCAGTTCTTTCTATCTACTGGGCCTGTATTCTTCAGTATTCTCTCTACTTTCTACTAGTCAATCCCTTGATACTCCAATCTCCTCTTAGTTAGTAATTTATTTATTTTTTTATTTTTTTGAGACAAAGTCTCACTCTGTTCCCCCAGCTAGAGTGCCAGGGCATCAGCCTAGCTCACAGCAACCTCAAACTCCTGGGCTCAAGCAATCCTTCTGCCTCAGCCTCCCAAGTAGCTGGAACTACAGGCTTGCACCAGCATGCCCAGCTAATTTTTTCTATATATTTTTAGTTGACCAATTAATTTCCTTCTATTTTTAGTAGAGACGGGGTCTCACTCTTGCTCAGGTGGGTCTTGAACTCCTAAGATCAAACGATCCGCCTGCCTTAGCCTTCCAGAGTGCTAGGATTATAGGCGTGAGCCACCGCACCTGGCCAGAAATTCTTTATATTACACTTTCCCTGTTCAAATTACTTGGTAGTTTCTCTCTCCTCACTGGACCTTGACTGATATAGCGGAAAATGACTGCAGGACAAAAGAGAAATAAGTCGAATCTATAGAAGTAGATTTGAGAATCATAAACACATGCTAGATGACATGGTTTGGATATCCGGCCCCTCCAAATCTCATGTTGAAATTTGATCCTCAGTGTTGGAGGTGGGGTCTGATGGGAGTTGTTTGGGTCAAGGGGGCAGATCCCTCATGAATGGCTTGGTCTTATCCTACGGTAATGACTGAGTTCTCAGTTTATTAATTTACGTGACAGCTTGTTCTTTAAAGGAGCCTGGCACCACCTTCTCTCTCACTTGCTCTTGCTCTTGCCACAGGATAGTCCTGCTCCCCTTTTGCCTTCTGCCTTAATTGCAAGTTCCCTGAAGCCCTCACCAGAAGCAGATGCTGTCATGATGCTTTGTGTATAGCCTGTAGAACCATAAGTCAAATAAACCTCTTTTTTTTGTTTTGATAAATTACCCAGTTTCAGGTGTCTCCTTTATAGCAATGCAAAGCAGACTAACACAATGAGTAACTAAACGTTCTGTTTCCTCTGAAAAGAGAATCAAGATAATGAAACCAAATTCAAAACAATGAAAATAATATTTTAAGAGTGGGCACAAGAAGAAAGGCCATTTGAGGAAATAACGAGTAATCAATCATATGGGTAGAATAATACAGTCTGAAAAGTATCACTGAAGCCCAGAAAAGAAATACTTCCAGGAAGGATATTCTATCGTTAATGACATCGAGGCAGGCAAATTCAAGCACTAAGTTATCCATCACCAATCAATATTTATTGAGGGCTCTCAGAGAAGAAACAGCACTACTTTTCCCTGTATATTTTAGTAATCCATTTCTGATTACAAAAGTAATATATGCTCATTTTAGAAAATTTGGAAAACAAAAAATGAAAGAAAATTTAAATGCACATTTTTAAAATAGTAATATCACACTACAGGCTGTAGTAGCTAGCCTTATTAAATTATATTTGACATTTCAAAATGTCTTTATCAACATTGTCCTAATTGTTATTGAATAATACTTAGAGATTTATCACAATTTACTAACATTTTCTTTTGTTGGACTTTTTCTCCTACAGTTCTGAAATACAATCAAAGGCTCTACAACAATAAAGTATACAGAAAAGATAATTTTTTTGCTTTTATACATACATTATAAATATATTTAACTGTATAAGAGAAATTTTAACATAAAATAGCAGTGATAACAATGTTAATTTAAACTCTATAATGATTAATTTCATTTATCTTATGAAACATACTTACCAAAATCATAACCTTCTGGAACAATATGTTCTTTGACAATGCCATTCCTCAAGTGATTCTATTAAAAGACAAATTGCTTTTATTTACATTCATGCCAATATGCTTTTATCCTAAAAAGTCCTATTATCTACAAAAGAAAAATGTTTAAAAACAATTTAAAAAAATAAATAACTGAAACTGAGGAGGACTTGGCTATGGCAAAATTAAAGTGGTTAAAAAATACCCCATTAAACCACTATTACAAAAGCACGCTTTAGGAACTATTATGATGTATGTGTGTACATGTTTGTGTATGGGCACATACATATTCACCTTTCTGTAAATTCTGCCAATGGATTTTGCCTAGAAAAAAATACTAACTACAGTATGTTAGATAAATGACAATGAATTAAACCTTATGCAAAAGATGATACCAACAAATATATACACCCATATAAAAAAATTAACTTACCAATGATTCATCGTAATCATTAAGATAAAACATCTGAGACTTCACATTCCAATAGGCAAAAAGGTTATCCAATCGGATTAACTGAAAATAAAGTTTATTACAGGTATCATTTTCTTTGAAGACTTTTTAACATATGCTATTTTCAGAAGTCTCAAGTAATTAAGTGAGCTATATCACAGAATTAAGCAAATAAATACAATTCACATAAATTCTTATCTATATATTACTATTTGCCTTTCTAAAATTCTCTTTCATCAAATTCATAGGTTGACAAATATAGTATTTGTTTAGTTTACCTTACGAACTAGTTTCTCAGTTTCATCATGTAAACATGGAACCCAGTATTGATCAGTTGTCTGAAAAGAAAAAAAAAGAAAAGCAGTAATAAGGTCATCACATTTGAAATGGCAGAGTGATAAATCATTATCTATCACACCCTAGACAAATGTTCCATGAAAATGCCTTGAAAACATATCATTCGGTCAAGGAATATTAACTGGCCAAAGGAAAGTCTCTGTTTTCAAGGAGCTTATTGCTGGTCAGAAAAGCAAACAAAAATACAAGTAATTACAAACACATAAGTGCCACAATAGAAGTTAAATACACAGTTCACTGAGAGAACATGGCAGAAACATCCAACTCAGGGGTTTAATGAAGTGATATTATACATAAAACCTAATATATAACATACAAATTAAAATTATGGATTCTAAGATTGATAGGGAATAGAATTCAGAGTAGGACAAGCCCAAATGTATGCACATATATGACATGTTCAGGGAACTAAAGTAGCTCCACATGGCCAGAGAATATAATACAAAACAAACAAAGAAAAGAGGTGAAACCATATATTTTATCTGGGGTCAGATTACAAAAAATGTTCATAGGCTACTTAAAGACAAAACTACAGACTTTATTCTAACAGCAGTGAAAAGCCACTAAGGGGAATAAAGTGATCAGATCTTTATTTTAGAAAGATGTTTTTCATTTTTGTGTGGGAAACTGAACGGATTAACGAGAATAGTGGTTCTCAAACTTTAGCATGCATTAGGATCACCTGAAGGGCTTTTTAAACTATACATTGCTAGATCCCAACCCTAGACTTTCTAAATGAATAGATCTGCGCTGGCAGACAAGTTTCCAAGAACTTCCAAAGGTGATGACTCAAACCACTGTTGTCATGGTTATCAATGATCTCCACACTGCCAAATCCAATGGCTAATTTTCTGCCTTTATTTTTCAACCTAAGAGCAGCATTTGACAGTTTACCCCACCCAACTTTATTGAATAACTTTTTATTGGCTTTTCCTTTTTATTTTTGCTTATAGTGGAGCCATGTTTTAAAAGGAAATCAGACACAAAATCCAATAGATATAACAAAAAAAGTATGTAATGAAATACTATACAGCAGTTAAACTGAATGAACTATAGTTTATGTGGCAACACAGATAAATGTCAAAAACACTGTAAAGTAAAAAGGAACTTATAGAAGAATCATACAAAACATTTATGTGAACCTTTTAAAACCTACATTTTTAATGAAATTATATATATATTTTTAATGGTAATATTATATAAAGGTTTAAAAACTTGGGATGATAATCTCTGGAGGAGGAGGGAAAGGAGAGATTCAAGAACAAAAGGGATTTAAACTTTATTCATAACAGCTTACTCCTATAAAAATATTTAAGACTAGGCGCCCCGCCGTGGCTCACGCCTATAATCCTAGCACTCCAGGAGGCCAAGGTGGGCGGATTGCTCAAGGTCAGGAGTTCGAAACCAGCCTGAGCAAGAGCAAGACCCCTTCTCTACTATAAATAGAAAGAAGTTAATTGGCCAACTAATATATATAGAAAAAATTAGCTGGCCACGGTGGCACATGCCTGTAGTCCCAGCTACTCGGGAGGCTGAGGCAGTATGATCGCTTGAGCCCAGGAGTTTGAGGTTGCTTTGAGCTAGGCTGACGCCATGGCACTCTAGCCTGGACAAGAGAGTGAGACTCTGTCTCAAAAAATAAATAAATAAATAAAAATAAAAATATTTAAGACTAAGTAAATGACAAATTTAACCATGCATTCATTCTGAAGGCAAGCAAATGTTTCATAATTCTCCCTATGTGCTCTTATGTTTTTAAAATTCCTCATTCCAAAAATTAAACAAATTATGTCACAATGAGGTGAGGAAATGGATGATTGATTTGTTTTTCAAGGCTTACCGAAGTTTCAGATGTGAACATTTATTACTTTTATTTTGTATTTACTTGTTAAAAATTTGGAAATGGTTTTTTTAAGTAAGCAAAAGTATTTAACATAATTATCAATAATAATAGGTCCTCACATTTTAAACTGAATTTGATTTCCAACCATTTTTTGAAACACGAACGTACCTATCTTCAATTCCAATCCAATATATGCCCTTTCTGCAACAATTCTATATAGACACCTATTTCTGATGATGGCATATACAAATAGTAATTAGTAGTTTGACTGTACTGCACAATTAAATATGATTAAGTTTCTTTTATAAACAAAGTACCTGCATGCTGAGATTTTGAAGGGAAATACCAAATGACAGCGGTTTGTCTCGATTAGTGATCTAAAGACGAAAGAAAGTAAATTTTACTCCGAATTTTAGTAGTTGGACAAAATTCACTTTATAGAAAAAGTATCTGATTTCAAACATTCAAAAACACTTTACTATTTTCCAGAACAACTTTTATTCCTATATTTTTCCTAAAATAAATTAGAATACTATTAATGTATTAGCGTTATATAATAATACTATATTGGCATAATGTTTTTCAGTTTGCAAAAAAAGTTTTATTTAAAAAAAAAAAGATTCACACACTCACAGGATTATAAAGCAAACAATTATGTGTTAAGAGAGAACAAATGAACTATTTAAAATCAAACAAAATTAATTTAGTCTAGCTCTACTGATTCCTAGACCAGTGCTCCATCCAGGAGGTAAATTAAGCATGTTTTAAAGTATTTTTAAAATATATAACTCCCAAAGCATTTTCCATCATGATCTGATGTTTGAACATTTTAGGAAAGTGTAAAATCAAGCAGTCACCACTGCAAATTACAACTATAAGTATGGAAAATAAATGTCATCTTTAGCACTGTATCTCTCCATCTCCCAGTACTTAATAGATTAGCCACTACAGAGTAGGCATCAATAAACAGTAAAATAACTTACATATGAATATGAAAACAAATAATCACCTATTAAAATACTTACATCATCTTCATAACGAATATGAATGCTGGAAATTTTCACTTGAAGATTTTTTATGATCTGAGTAACTAATTTTTCTGCAAAAGTGTCCTGTTTCTCGTGCCGATTTCGTTCTACAATTGCAAATATTCTTTTTTAACTTGAATAAAAAAATACTCTATAAATATCCACAGATTGAGGTAATATACTTATGTTGCCTTATTTAAGAAAATATATATATGTTTATAAATGAAACACTAGTAGCCTACTTCCAAAAGTCTTTCAAAGACAACTAAACACAAATTTTTCAAAAGCCAGTTTCTTGTACCATGAGTCTAAAGTCAACCATGTAGAATTTACTGGCATTAGATTTTATAAATTATGCCTAAGTACAGATAAGGAAAACAATGAAGATTATTAGATAAGAATTAAAATAGGCATAAATTAGCAAATTTAGTAACAGTAGGTAAGCAGGCATCTCCCTTAAAATTAGTGATACCATCATAAATTGTCTGTGCTTACAGGTATAAAATAGTTGACTATGCTCCTCCCCCTAGTAAACACAAAATAGAAAATTATAAGATCTTCTTCCTCTCTCCTTTCAAACAAAGATGAAAGAAATTCATCATCTATTTCATTTTCAGAAAATATTAGCTATTTTTAGTTTCACTATCTTTCAGGGAAATAGAGAGAATAAAGAATTGAGGTTCCTAATTTTTCTGAAATGTATCTTTGATAACTACTAGTTACTATCTCTTTGCCCCCTTTAAAAATGCCAATGGCAGCTACATCCTTTTATATTTCTAGTCCTCTTCCTTCTTTCATATTTCTACTCCTTTGTATAGATAGTATACATATTACCTATCTTTTCTTCTAATTTTCTACTATTCCCTAATTCAGCCGGCCCAAAAGGCCTTAGATAAAGGAAAGTTGAAGAAGATAGCAATCATATGTACCTCAAATACATCAAAGTAAAGTAAATGCATTTAAACATAAAAGGACTATATAATTAATTAAGCAAAACAACAGTAGCATTCAAGTTCTTTAAAGACAGAGGATCATATTCTATCTTTGAATCTCACCACTACCTAATAAAATCCTTTGCTCTTTTAAATTCATTGTCACTCAATTAAATGCTAAATTTTTCTTTCACTACCCACTAGCTTTCTCCTGACTTCCTTATGCAGCTCAGATTCCATGATACATTATTTCACCAGCACTTAAAACTCCTTTGCTCTTTTTACTCATTTTTCCTCTGCCAATAAAATATAAAAACATGCCTGTGTCTGTCTTGCCAGGTGAATACTAGAGGAAAAAAATTGCAACAGCACAGATTAGAATTATCATAAACTAGTTGTCCCCAACTTCAACCAACCAGCAACCTTCTACATTTCTCGGGTCAACATGTTCACACTTTCTGGAACAACCATTTTGAAATTTGTTTTGACTCTCTTCAAAGCTCCAACAACTCTGCTCCTGTTCTCATTACTCTTAGCAGATGACTTTGCCCCCAACTTTGAAAGAACGAAAAGATACGGTAACTCCTCTGCCATTCACTCAATCACTATGGCAATTTCTCAGGTGACCAATGACTTACATGTTGTAAATAAAATGATTAATTTCTTAATCCCCCCTTATCTGATATCTCATCAGCATCTGATATATATTCTTTTCTTCTTAAAACAGTCCTTTTCCCATGTAACCAGAAACTCCAAATTTTCAACTTATCTGTACATTCTTTTTTGATCTTCTTTGTCTGTTTGCCTCCTCTATATAATCAAAAAATGTTGGATTTTCTTATAGTTCAGTCCTAGGATTATTTCTCTTCTTATTCTATAGTGCTACTACAAGGAATCTCATCCAGACTTTATAGCCTAAACTATCATTCTAATGGTGATAACTCTCAAATGCATACTGAATAAAGTAGAAAGTGAGATATAAAGTACAGAAAACTTGACATATTCAGTAAACTACAAATAGTTCAGTATGGCTAGAGCAAAGAATAAAAGAGATAAGAAGGATCTGAGACCAGATAAGGATTTGAGGATGGAGAGGTACACAGGATTCAAACCATGAGAGCTCTTACGTATCTTCACCAATGAATTTTAAGCATGATTAAACATTTCTATTTTAGACCTATGTATAAAATGGAGGGACTTCTGATTCAACATGGTAGATTACATGCATTTATCTATTCCTCAGTAAAACCTCATTAAAGCCAAAATAAAGGGGAAAAAATGGATAGAACCCCAAGCCAAAAGAAAGAGGATAGGAGAAAGAATAAATGAAAATGAAACAAAAATTTAGAAGCTGGAAAGCAGACAGCATTAGCATATAGCAGAGAGGAAGAAACTCAATCCTAAATGCCCACAGATGGAGATGCCAATGAAACACAAGATGAGTTTAAAAAAACAGAACCCTAGAAAGATTCAGGAACTAAAGATCCCACAAAACAAAATGGTAAACAGGGAGCATGATGGAGAGAGAGAAAGATATACAAGAATTGGTTTAAGTTTGTATAATGAACAGCTGAACGTTCCCTTCCTCTCCCAGCCCAATAGCCAGGAAACTTATCTCTTTCCCCCCCTAGTGAGAACACAAGGTTTATTCTAAAGAAAATGGACCTAACAGGCTCCAGACTCTGATATGATGCACATGAAGGCCAGCGAAAGCCCCATACCAAAACAGGAAGATTACTAATAAACTAATAATCACTAATAAACATTTACATATAGCCATAATAATATTAATATAAACAATGAATACAGATTTAACCAAAAATGTGATAGAAGTATATCTGGAAAATAGGAAAATGAGATCATTCTTCGAAGTTCATCATAAAAGAAGGCATATGTATAAAACATACATATACATAATATCTAAACTTAATAAATCAAGTAACAGAGATGTGAGCATTTTATTTAGCAACATGATAGTTCTCTAGGGAGTAGAGTGCAGGGCTGAGCCACGGACAGATTGTTTTAAAATGTGTCCTACAGTACTGCTTAACTTTTAAAGCTATGCATATGTATTATCTTGATAAAATAAAAATAATTTTTAAAAGGAAAAAGCATAGGAGACTTAGGAAAGAGAGGATTAGGAGTAGGGATGAATGACTACACAGGATATGAAAGAATTGTGACAGAGAAGAAAACAGAATTACAAGAGGTATCACCAGGGAGTATGAATTAAATCTCCATTAACATTTGTCGACAGATAAAATGATTATTATTGGAGTTTATTTTTCATTAAAAAAAATCAATGCATTGCAAGAATAGTAAAGTCAGTACACATATATTTTTCTTTTAAGATGTTTGGCATTTAAACATAGGACAGAGGAGAAGAAGATAAATAAATGACTAGGTTAGGAAAATGACTCCTGTTCTAAGATAAGAAGAGGCTACATTATATTTACATGCTAAAGAGAAAGACCCACTAGGGGAAGAAGTGAGAGTCAGAGTGTAAAAAGTAGCTGGTGATAATGACCAGAAGATAGGTGAAAAGGAATTAGATTTCTGCAGGACACCTCTTCCACTGATGAAAAGAGGACTGTAGTAATGGACCAAGTGGTATAATTTGAGTGGGAAAAGATGTAAAGCCAGAGGGTAAATAAACAGATTGGGGGGGGGGGGTGGAATATACATATATAGAGAGAGAAGGAGATAGATAGATACATATATAAAAAGAAACTATCTCTCCAAAACAGTGAAGAATTGATGACATAAGGGGAATGAAAAAGCAAAGACTAGAAAGGTAAGAAAATATATTTTATAAAATTAATTGCTATTGTTAAAACTGACATTATCCATATAAGTTAGACATATTATTTGTTTATAAGATAAATTTCTGTAAGGTAAAATTTCTGTACACATGACAAAACACAGAAACCACATTAAAATTCCCTATGTAATAAGATTCTCTCATATTTGATAAATAATCTCAGTTACTCCAGAGAAAAATAACATTCAGTTATGATAAATATTAAGGTCTTTTCTACTTATTACCACTGATATTTACTGTCTTCTTTACCTTGATCAACTACTTTTTGTTTTGCTTCTTCTATTCTTTTTAGTTCGTGTTGCTTTGCTTCCATGAGTTGTTTTTCTTCTTTTAAAGGATCATATTTTATTCCTACAGGATGCATACAAAAGGATCTTAATTACCTTAAATTTAAATATACTCGTTCAAAAAAAAATCCTTGAAAATAATCACTAATCCAAAGTCAGCAAAACTTTAGAGTTAAAAACCAATTTAATTTGAATTAATACCACATTTAAATATTAAGATAGCTGTAAAAATTCCTCAAAGGTATTTTGTACAAATATAATTATCAAATATAAAGATTCTTCTTTAGCCAGATATGGTGGTGCACACCTGTAGACAAAGCTACTCTGGAGGCCGAGGCAGAAGGATTGCTTGAACCAGGAATTTGAGGTTGCATTAAGCTATGATAATGTCACTGCACTCTAGCCTGGCAACAGAGCAAGACCTTACCTCAAAAAAAAAAAAAAAATTCAATCCATACAAAAGAGTAACAAATTATAATTTTTAAAATTTGACTTACTAGAAGAAGGCACTATGAGTAAATAAATTTCTTCCAATATAGCTTCAACTGGTTGAGTATAAAGGTTTTTCCATGGAATTACAAGGTTAAGATTACCTACAATTATTTTGAAGAAAAAAAAAAGAAAACAAGTCAAAAAATATTATTCATTCAACCTACATTTATTGTCAGTCTATTTACTGTCAGGCATTAGAAGTGAAACAAAGTAACCTTTGTCCTTAAGAGCTTAGTCACTTTACTGAAAGCTGTTTTACAACTTCAAACAGTAAGGCTTTGTTGTGATTATTTGAAATAACTGTATTTATATAAGTATTGTTGGAAACCCAAACAGATTTACAAGTTTCTATTTATAATGATCTGTACTGCCAACATACCACTATTCTTCCCTTAATCAATGATCCTTGATAAAACAACTTTGAATTTTCCTGATTCTTACTCTAAACCTTGTATTTTTCTTACAATTCAAAAAAGTAGTTTATGTAACTGTGCGTATATACATTTTTCATATACACACACAGTAATAATCATACATACATATATTACCACATAGTCTACATGTATGAAAAATATATACACATATACCAATAATAAAAAATTCTGGGCTCAGAGTTTGGTGGCAGATATGCCTCTCTGAGCCCGCCGGGGATATAAAGCTGACTCTCCAACTCTCCCTGTGTCGCTCGGGTTTTTCTTCAGCCAAGAGCTGCTCACACCTGCTGGAACATTTTGGTTCCCTGACCGGGAAACCCGACCGCGCCGGCCCATTGAGCCACCGGTTCCTGACTGGCACTGGACGTGGGAACTCCCCGACAGAGCCGAGCTGGCGCCGAACCGCCATTTGCAGGAACTCCGCTCCTCAGGACCTCCTGCTGCCCGCTGGGGCTGCGGTCTCCCCCGACACAGTGGAGACGCGGACCAGTTGAGCAACAACCAGGACGTTGGACAAGTTGCAGGTATAACACCATGGATCCACCACACCCGAGTAAAGCGAGCTGAGACGGATGACGCGACTGGACCTTGGACAGCGAGAGCAGACCCACAAAACCCGCTAAAACTCCAACTTAGATGACAACCTGCCAGACCAAACTCCGCTGAGACAGGCAAGAAAGGGAAAAGCTGAATGGGACTGTTGACGTTGACTCAAATCACTGTCGGACTGCTGACCATCCTTTTGGGACTTGGACTCTGGGCTGAGGCTCCAAAAGACTGGACTAAACTGCAAAGATGTGCCCTGGTCGCCTTTTATTTTGGCTATATAGGATGTTTGTGGGCGTAATGTTCTTGGAAAAGGTCTCTACAGCTGTAGCCATTGACTGCCCTCAGGGGTGCTACAGCAATGTAAATGTGCTAGGACAGAGGGCCTCAGGGGAAAGCAAATGGTTCAACTCAGTCACCCACCTTGACAGCTCCTGCAAGCCACAGAATGCCTGTATAACGGTAAAAAAAATACCATACAGTAATAATCACAGGCTCACTGGGCTCCTGCTCCGGTTATTCAAGGGGAAGCACAGCTTGCTGGACCTATTATGGTCACACCAGAATAATCGAGGGAAGAGGAGCCCAAGACCAGGCTAAAAAAAACTTACAAAGAGAGGTCAAGGCAGAGCCCATCAAATTAGGAACGCAAACAGAAAAGCCATACCAAAGGCCAGACCTCACAAGAGTGAAAAAACTCACTAAACCCAGCAAGGTTTCCCCTCAGATAGCAGATTCCTTGTTATCCCTCCAGAGCCAGCTAGACTCACTGGCAGCGGTCCCGCTGTAAAATAGGTGGGTGCTCGATCTCCTCACTGCAGAAAAGGGGGGAACTTGTGTATTCCTTGGAGAAGAGTGCTGTTAATATGTAAATCAGTCAGGGGTTGTCACTGCCCAGTAGGGAACTGAAAGAGAGGCTTCAAAAGAAAAAACAAAACTAGACTCAGGATGGGGCCTTGATCTGGGACAATGGACCGACCTCTTGGTTACTTCCTTTGGCGGGACCACTGATAACAATCCTCCTCTTGGTAACTATAGGCCCATGCCTACTCAGCACCCTAAATGAAGTTTATAGAGACATCGGTAACTCAGAGGGCCACAGCCCATATAATGGCCCTACGGGGCTATCACCACTTAAGTAGTAATCCCTTAAAAGTTGATGCCCCTGTCTAGAAGCAAAAGAAGCATCAAAGGGGGGGGGAATGTCAGGGTGTTCCACCAAAACCTGCCTGTTTCGCTTATCCTGCTCCTAAATTGAGCAGCTACTAATACTCACAGCTGATGAGGTGATTTGGGGTCATACTTCTGATTGGCTGACTACTATGTAAATGAGGTGACTTTTGTAAAAACTTGCCATTGGCTAACTATAACCCCCAAAAAGTTTTAAAACTAAAAGAAAACAAAAAAGGGGCGCTCAGAGTTTGGTGGCAGATATGCCTCTCTGAGCCCACCAGCGAAATAAAGCTGACTCTCCAAAAAAAAAAAATATTCTGGGCAATATTAAAAACTTATTCAAACTAATGAAAATATTTTATGGCATTCCAACGGCAAGGTATTTTCAAAAGCATTAGGTTTCTTGAACTAAAAAACACTATGTGTTGGGTCCATTATACTACTAACTCCACTTTTCTGTATTAAGATTTCTATAATAAAGAGTTTTAACATATTTTTAAAATTTTTTTAAAAGTGTGAGCTTCTGGATTTAGAAGCCATTTCTGTAACTGGGGAAGGGATAGATTATTAAATACCCTAATTAGCAAGGAAAAACATATACTTATATGCATCTCATTACATAACCTTAAAAACTCCATGTTTAGAAAACCCTAAACTGAGAAAAAAAATTTCATCATACAATGTCACTTCACAAAGAAATTAATTATCTAATTTCTAAAAAAAGAATAATTTTCTAAGTTTTTAAATCAGAAAAGACAGCAATCATTTCAAATTTGTATACAGACCAAAAATGTAACCAAAATAAAATAAGTATATTGGGAAAAAATACCTGTAACAAATTTCACACAGTTTTATTCACAAATGTAACCAAATAAACTGCTTAAAACACACACATTAATACTCCAAAAAAGGCAAATGAACAAAAGGACAAAGAACAACGACCAAATGTGAAAGTAATCAATGAAACATAAACTATAATGTCTCATTTTCACCACTAAATCCTTTTGTAAAAAACCAACCTTTTTTCCTTTCCTTATAAAATGTAGACTCCTTGTAGAAAATTTGGCAAATTCAGAGAAATATAAACAAATATAATTCCAAAAACCTTCCACATACAACAACTAAAATACATGTGTGTGTATTTATATCTGATATATGTGTGATTCTGCATTCTAAATGAGGAAAACTTTCGCCAGGTGCGGTGGCTCACACCTGTAATCCTAGAACTCTGGGAGGCCAAGGCGGGCGGATTGCTTGAGGTCAGGAGTTCAAAACCATCCTGAGCGAGACCCCGTCTCTACTATAAATAGAAATTAATTGGCCAACTAATATATATACAGAAAAAATTAGCTGGGCATGATGGCACATGCCTGTAGTCCCAGCTACTTGGGAGGCTGAGACAACAGGATTGCTTGAGCCCAGGAGTTTGAGGTTGCTGTGAGCTAGGCTGACGCCACCGCACTCACTCTAGCCTGGGCAACAAAGCAAGACTCTGTCTCAAAAAAAAAAAAAATGAGGAAAACTTTCAAAGATCAATAAGACTAACACCACCCAATAACAGCACAAGGATAATACATTCCTATAAAACTGAGTATACTACTGTAACACTCATGTACTTCTATCATTCATCAAATTGTGACCCTACTGTATGCCGGGTAATGTACGCAGTGGTGAGGATATGATAAAAATTAAGCCCACTTCTTCTCAAGAAATAGTGTCTACTAGAAGACAAAGAAATAAATAATAATGACATTGAAGAATAAAAGGTGCTATGATAGAGGTACACAAACAACACCTTAAATAATTCTCTAAATTATCTTGGATTTAGTCCAGTGTACTTTCCACTATCTTATATTATCATTGAAAACTACCTTATTATCATTTTTAAACACTATCAGGCAAGAGAAAAGAAGGCAGGCAGGAAGGCAGGCTCTACAAGAAATAGGTCTCTCTACTCTTCTGATACATTTTTACTTTCTTGAATTAAGATTAAATTTACATACACTGAAATATAACAATCATTGTAAAACTCAATGACTTTTGGCAAATGTTTAAAAACTACATAAAAGATATTTACTGTAATATGTATGTACCAACAGAAAAATGAAATTTTTTACAATATCCAAATATGCATTCACTGGATTATTACAATGCCACAAGAAATGAATGAGGTAAAAGCAACTTGGATTATGAGAAATCCTTATTACATGTTAATTAAAAGAAAAATTATAAAATCCCTAATATAGCATGATTATAAGTACTTAAAATATACACATGTAAACAACAGAAACATGCAAAAATAAAAACGTCAGGTAAGAAAAATGGATGACATTTTCTCCCTCTTATCATGCTAAATTGTCTTTCAATTAGGAGGGAGTGATAGAATTCTAGTCATCTAGTAACATCTTTGATGCTATTTGATGAAAACTTTCTATGGTGTACAGTCTAACACCAACTATAAGGACACAAATTTATGATGTAATTTACATAAGCTTTCAGAATACCTTGTTCCTTAAGAGTCACCAATATAGCTTCGATAACATTATATAAATCCTACTACACAAAAACTATATAACAAAAAAATTTCAAAATCCCAACTAAAGACACTGATTATCTTGCATGATATTTAAACCAATAAATCTAAAACATAATTTCAGAAACAAAGTTTTTATTAAACATGTTAAAACCTCATATTCCAATCAGTTTCTGCTCGACCCATATACCTCAAATATAAATGCTGGTAAAATAATATAGAATAAGAAACAGCACAATATTTTCTAGAAATCTAGAAAAACTTCCAGAGCATAAATTAGTTTTCAGATTGACCCCTAGCCACAACAGCTGGATGATCCAGACCCTAGGCTTTACACCACATATCCTGTATCAAACAGAATTACAGCAACGGGAACCAGTCAGAAAACTAGAAAACTGAGAAAAGGTCTCTGTTAGATGTACTGTTTTGGCTCTCAATTAACTCAATTTTAACACCTAAAACCAGGCACAGTAGCTCACACCCATAATCCCAACACTTTGGGAGGCCAAGGTGGGAGGATTGTTTGTAGGCCAGGAGTTTGAGACCAGCCTGGGCAACACAGAGATCCTCCCCAACCCACCCACACCCATCGTCTCAACAAAAAGTAAAAATAAAACAAGGAGCCAGGCACAGTGGCATGCACCTATAATCCTAACAACTCAGGAGGCTGAGGCTGAGGTGGATGATCACTTCAGGCCAGAAGTTCGATGCCACAGCGAACTGTGACCTCGCCACTGCACTCCAGAGCTTGAGCAACAGAGCAAGAACCTGTTCCCCACCCCCCACAAAACAAATGTATAATTTCTCAGGTATCAAAAACTAAGAAAGGGATATATGGCTCCCACAATATTTTTACATTACACAACTAACTAAGCTCTACTAGACAAAAACATATGATCATTTTCAATAAATGCCCAGAAACATTTAAAAGATCACATTATAGAGATATTAAGCATATTATTCTGGTTGTACATACATCAAGGAGGACAATTCAATAATAAATATGGCTTACCTATATGGCCAACTTTAACTTTAAATGGTACATCCAGTTGACTCTACGGAAAAAAAAATGTGTGTGTATATATGTGTGTATATATATATATATATATGTAAAACATTAGTGCATAGAGTTCAACAACACAGATAATTACTTTTTTCTTCCAAAAATTATTTGAAGGGCTTTTTAATTAATTTACACATCCTCTTTACCACCAACATTTATTCAGATGTATATACAACTGAAATATTATTCTCAAATCCATAAAATTCAGGTTGGCAGCTCTTTTTATAATTAGGGTCTACAATAATACTGACCACAAAAACTACCCTACCGGAATCATTACCATTTTGGGATTATTTTAAGAAAAAAGTGGCAAATGCTACTGTAAATTTATGCTTTTCAAGAGATTAAAACTTCATTTTGCAAAACTCACACTTTGCAAAAAATATTTTAAAAAAAAATCATTCACACTCAATGGGTGAAAGGGCAGCCTGAAAATAAATGGTGCTAGGAAAACTGGATATCCACTTGCAGAAACATGAAGTTGGACCATTATCTTACACCATATACAAAAATTAATTCACAATGGATCAAAGATTTAAACATAAAAGCTAAAATTATAAAATCTTTAGAGGAAAACATAAGGGAAAATCTTCATGACATTAGACTTGCTAATGATTTCTTGGATGTGATAACAAAAGCACAGGTAATGAAAAAAATTGTTGAACTGGTCTTTATCAAATTAAAAACTTTTATGCATCAAAGGACACTATCAACAGTGGGATAAGGCAACCCATAAAATGGGGGAAATATCTGCAAATCATATATTGACATGAAGAATATATAAAGAACCCCTACAACTCAGTAACAACCAAAAACCCTGGTTAAAGAATGGCAAGGAACTTAATAGACATTTCTCCAAACAACATAGACAAATAGCAACACTCAGACAAAAGGATGCTCAACGTTACTAGTTATCGGGGAAATACTAATCAAAATAAGCTACCACTTCACACCCATTCAGATGGCTATTATTAAAAAAAAAAAAAAAATGGAGGATTTAGAGGATGTGGATAAATTAGAACACTCATGCATTTCTGAAGGGAATGTAAAATGGTGCAACCACTACGGAAAAAAATTTGGCAGTTCCTAAAAAAGCTAAATACAGAATTACCAGCTGGGCGCAGTGGCTCACGCCTGTAATCCTAACACTCCGGGAGGCCGAGGTAGAAGAATTGCTCGAGGTCAGGAATTCGAAACCAGCCTGAGCAAGAGCGAGACCCGGTCTCTACTATAAATAGAAAGAAATTAATTGGCCAACTAATATATATATAGAAAAAATTAGCCGGGCATGGTGGCGCATGCCTATAGTCTCAGCTACTCAGGAGGCTGAGGCAGGATTGCTTGAGCCTAGGAGTTTGAGGTTGCTGTGAGCTAGGCTGACGCCACGGCACTCACTCTAGCCTGGGCAACAAAGTGAGACTCTGTCTCAAAAAAAAAAAAAAAAAAATACAGAATTACCATATGATCCAGAAATTCTACTCCTACACTTGTATATCCCCAAAGAAACTGAAAGCAGGGACTAGAACAGACACAAGTACATCAAATTTCATTGCAGCATTATTCACAAGAGCTGGAAGACAAATACAACCTAAGTGTTCATCAACAAGTGAATGGATAAACAAAATGTAGTATATACACAGAGTGTGATACTATTCAGCCACAAAAATGAATGATGTTCTGATACATGCTACAATATGGATGAACCCTGAAGATATTATACTAAGTGAAATAGCCAGATAGATATAAAAAGACAAATATGGCATGATTCCAGTTAGATGCCTAGAATAGCCAAATTTAGAGACTGAAAGTAGATTAGAGGTTACCAGGGCCTATGGAAAGAGGAATGGAGTTACTTCTTTTGGGATGTGAAAACTTTGGGAAACAGATACTGGTGAGGGTTGCACAACATAGTGAATGTAATTAATGCCACTGAATTGTATGCTAAAATGTGTTTAAAACAGTTTAAAAAAAACTCAGAAACTGGAAAACAAGCGTTCAAAATAAAAACATATGAGAATAAATAAAAACCTAAGTATTTTTAAATAAGAAAAATTATACTGTCAGTTTATGCTTTTAGGGAGATTAAAATACTATTTTGCAATATTTACATTTTGAAAAAATTTTTCTAAAAAATTTTCTTGAACTTAAATAATTTAAGGTGGAAAACTGAATCAGGAAGAAGTGCACATAATTAAATGCAACAACATTACAAATTTATCACAGATAAAACCTACCAGGGCATTTTCTTTAATTTGAAGATTCTTGAGGGATACAGCTCCTAAAAAAGATTATTAAAAAGTAAACTTGAAACAATCAAGTATTTTTCACTCCTGATCATACTAAGAAAAAATAATCATAAATAATGTACATAAAAGAAAACAGAATCTATTTACAATCTTATTAACTCACCTTCATTCTTCTACAGTCTAAGATGGTATGTTTGACCAAAACTTCACTGATTTTAAATTCTGACCTCAGTTATAGCTCAATGTTAATGTATACAAACATTTTAATCAGAATTATATAAATAATACAAATCTAACAAAGTAGCATGACACAAGATCAATATACAAAAATTGAATTGTATTTAAATATACCTGTAATGAACAGTTAAGGGGAAAAAATTTTAAAAATCCAAAATCAATTAGCCCCAAGATGTGTAAATATAAATTTCCCAAATTCAAATGCAAAAGAAAATGAGAAAAATAACAAAACTAGAATGTCCAAGAACTGTAAGACAATTATAAAAGCAGTAACGTACAGGTGATGGGACAACTGAAGTGAAAAAAACAAGACAGAAGAGCAAAAAAGAAAGAAAGAAAGAAAGAAAATTTGGAATGATGGCTGAGAAATTTCCAAATTTATGATAAAAATACCATAGATCCAGGAAGCTCAGAAACCACCAAACATGATAAATACCAAAAACCTACATATAGACATGTCATAATCAAAGTACAGAAAATCAAAGATAATCTCAAAAGAAAGCAGAGAGGGAAAAAAACCCATACCTGTAGAGCTACAAGTCAAAGAATTATACCACACCACTTTACAAACCATGAAAGCAAAATGAGTAAAATATGTAAAGTGTTGAACAAAAACAACCAATTTAGAATTCTGTACCCACTGAAATTATTCTTCAAAAATAAAAAGGAGGGAATGATGCCAGAGAGATGGCATTCTAGGAAGCTACAGGCCCTCATTCCCCCAAAGAAACATCAAGTAAGCAAAAAACTGACCTTATTAACTGTGAGAACTCTAAAAACTGGTTAAGGATCTACAGCAACCAGGCAAATGCCCAACCAAGAAAAAAGGAAAGCCATACCACAAGTGGACAATAAAGATGACATTGTTAACACTGCAGAAAAGTATCTACAGACCACATGGTGAAACTGTTTCATGAGCTTACTGAAGTCTAGAGTAGTATGTACTCATAACAGAACAAGATATCATCAGTTTATAAAAACAAAAAGAGACTTCTAAGACAAAAACCATCATTAGGAAGGCATATGGTTCTGGTGGAAACATTTAAAAAAGCCAGCCAGCAGAATGCCGCCTCATCCCTACAGGACCAAATCCCTGGTCCCTCCACTGCACATGATGTTTCTTCTCACCTAAAAAAAATACAGTACAGTATACGATAACCTTTTAGTCAAAACACAGCATTATAGGTAGAGACTGAAAGCCTGCTGTTGTTTGTTGCTGGTGTTGTTTCACAGCTGATACAAGTATGCTAGAGATGCTGCTGTGCTGCTTACTTAAACTTAACATGTTATTTACTGTATTAATGGTATGTTATATTTCTTACTGTTAAGTACTTACATGTGAGTAAGTGTAAGAAAATGGCTGCTTATTGGTAGCATACAAATTCAGAGTCAGGAATAATGGTGATGCCAAATAACTACAGATTGTCCACATGGGTGGCTGAAATAGTGATATTTTTGCTTTCTGATAGTTCAATGTACACAAACTTTGTTTCATGCAAAAATTATTTAAAATATTATATAAAATTACCTTCAGGCTATGTGCATAGGTATACATGAAATATAAATGAATTTCATGTTTAGACTTGGGTCCCATGCCCAAGATATCTCATTAAGTATATCCAAATATTCCAAAATCTGAAAAAAATCCAAAACACTTCTGGTCCCAAGCATTTCAGGTAAGGGATACTGAACCTGTACTAATATCAGACATATAGACTTTAAGTCAAAATTTGTTACAAGAAACAAAGGAGGGCATTATATAATAATAAAAGGGGCACATTTTACTAAGATACAATAATTATAAACACATATGAACCAAACATCAGAACACCAAAACATATGAAGCAAACATTGACAGAATTGAGGAGAGAAATAGACAGCACTACAATAACAACAGGATTACTTCAATACTCCACTTTCAATAAAGGATAGAACAATCAGACAGGAGATTAATAAGGAAATAGAGGATGTGAACAACACTATTAACTGGACCAAAAAAACATACAAAATTCTTCACCCAACAATACAATATACACTTTTCTCAAGTACACATGGGACATTCTCCAGGACACACCATACGTTACGTCACAAAACAAGTGTTGAAAAGTTACAAAAGAGAAAAGACGACCTATAAATGGGCAAAAAGATATATGAAAAAATGTTCAACAATACTAATCATCAGGGAAATGCATATGAAATATGACCTCACCCCAATTAGAATGGCTATCATCAAAAAGATGAAAAATAACAAATGCTGGCATGACTGGAGAAAGGGAAACTCTTACACACTGTTACGATAAGTAAAATAAGCCAGGCACAGAAAGACAAATGCCACGCGATCTCACGCATGGATGGAATCTAAAAAAGTGATTATCATAGAAGTAAAGAGTAAAATAGTGGGCCGGACATGGTGGCTCGTGCCTATAATCCTAGCACTCTGGTTAGGCCGAGGCGGGTGGATCGTTGAAGTTCAAGACCAGCCTGAGCAAGAGTGAGAACCCTGTCTCTACTACAAGAATAGAAAGAAATTAGCTGGACAACTAAAATACACACACACACACACACACACACACACACACACACATATATATATAAAAATAAAAATTAGCCAGGCATGATGGCGCATGCCTATAGTCCCAGCTACTTGAGAGGCTGAGGCAGTAGGATTGCTTGAGCCCAGGAGTTTGAGGTTGCTATGAGCCAGGCTGATGCCACACACTCTAGTCCAGGCAACAGAATAAGACTCTGTCTCAAAAAAAAAAAAAGAGTAAAATAGTGGTTACCTGAGGCTGAGGAGGGGGGAATGGGAAAGACTGATCAACAGATACAAAGTTACAGTTAGAAGGAATAAGTTTTGGTGTTCTATTGCACAGTAGGGTGACTATGGTTAACAATATTGTACTGTATATTTTAAAATAGCTAGAAGAGAGAATTTTGAATTTTGAATTTTTGAATGTTCTCTCTTTTGAAGAGAGAATTTTGAATGTTCTCAACATTTTGAATGTTTTGATATGCAATTCATATCAAAATCTCAACATTTTTTGGAGAAATACAGAAATCCATTCTTAAATTCAATATTAAATATCCAAAAAAATCTTGAAAAAAATGAAGAAAGAAGTCTCATGCTTCCTGACTTTAAAACTTATTAAAATGGGAGGCTGAGGCAGCAGGATTGCTTGAGCCCAGGAGTTTGAGGTTGCTGTGAGCTAGGCTGACACACTTCAGCACTCACTCTAGCCTGGGCAACAAAGTGAGACTCTGTCTCAATAAATAAATGAATACAATTTATTAAAAGCCACTTTAATCAAAACAGTGTGGTACTGTGGTTCTCACCACAAAGAAATGATAAATGTATGAGGTGATGGATATACTAAATACCAGCTTCATCATTACACAATGTATGCATGTATTAAAATATCACACTGCACTCCATAAATATGAATAATTATGTGTCAATGAAAAACAAAATTTAAAAAATTTTAAAACACTGAAATCATGGAGGCCATCTTTTCCAATAACAATGGAATGAATCTCGAAATAAATAGAAGCAAAACAGAACACTCCACAAATATGGTAGAATTAAACACTCAAATAAGAAATGGGTCAAAGAAACCACAAGAGAAATTAGAAAATATCTTGACACAAATGAAAATGAACATACAACATACCATCATAATTAATAAGATGCAGTGAAAGGAGTGATGGCAGGGAAATTTAGAGCTGTAAATGTTCATGTTAAAAAAGAAGAAATATTCCAAATCAACAAACTAAATTTACACCTTAAGAAAACAGAAAATAAAACTAAGCCCAAATCCAGTAGAAGGAAAGAAATAATGGAGCAGATGGCCAAGGGCAGTGGCTCACGCCTATAATCCTAGCACTCTGGCAGGCCAAGGCAGGAGGATCACTCAAGGTCAGGAGTTCAAAACCAGCCTGAGCAAGAGCGAGATCCCATCTCTGCTAAAAATAGAAAGAAGTTAATTGGCCAACTAAAAATATAGAAAAAATTAGCCGGGTATGGTGACACATGCCTGTAGTCCCAGCTACTCGGAAGGCTGAGGCAGAAGGATTGCTTGAGCTCAGGAGTTTGAGGTTGCTGTGAGCTAGGCTGATGCCATGGCACTCTAGCCAGGGCAACACAGTGAGGCTCTGTCTCAAAAAAAAAAAAAAAAAAAAGAAAAGAAAAGAAAAAGAAATAATAGAGCAGAGATAACCAAAATAGGGAATAGAAAAATAATACAGAAAAAAAAATCAACCAAGAGTTAGTTCTTCAAAAAGATCAACAAAATTGACAAGTCTTTAAGGAGACTATCAAAAAAAGTTATTTTAGCACAGAAATGGAGGAGCTATTATTACCAATTTTACAAAAATAAAGGGGATTATAAGAAAGTACTATGAACAACGGTACAACAACAAATTGGATAATCTAGATGAGATGGAGGAATTCCTAGAAACATACAACATACCAAGCTGAAAGTTAATAAAACAGATCGTCTCAACAAACCTATAACTATTAAGGAGATTGACTCACTAATCAAAAACTTCCGAACAACAATAAAAAAGCCAAGGACCAGATGGTTTCACTGGTGAACTCTATCAAACATTAAAAAAAGAATTAACATCAATCCTCCTTAAACTCTCCCAAAAGACTGAAGAGAGGGGAACACTTCCAAACTCCTCCTATGAGGCCAACATTACTATAATATCAAAGCCAGATAAAGACATGAAAAGGAGGGAAAGAAAACAAAAACGAAACTACACACCAATATCCCTGATGAATACTTACCCCAAAACCCTCAACAAAATACTAGCAAACAAAATTCAATAGCACATTGAAAGGATTAGATACCATAACCCAAAAGGATTTATTCCTAGAATGCAAGAATGATTCAACATAGGAAAATCAATCAATGTAACACCACTTTAAGGAAATGAAGGAAAACCACATAATCATCTCAATTGACATAGAAAAGGATTTGAAAAACTTCAGCACACTTTCATGACAAAAAAAAAAAAAAAAACCCAACAAAACAGGAATAAAAGGAACCTATCTCAACATAATAAAACCCATGTATAAAAAGCCCACAGCTAACATTCACAATGGTAAAAGACAGAAACCCCTTCCTCTAAGATCAGGAACAAAGATAAGGATATCCATTTTTACCACTTCTATTCAACATAGCACTGAAAGACCTAGGCATAGCAATTTGGCAAGGAAAAGAAATAAAAGACATCCAAAGTGGAAAGGAAAAAGTAAAATTATCTCTGTTCACAGACAGAATGGTCTTATACATAGAAAACCCTAAGTATTCTACCCAAAAAAAGTTATAATTAAAGTATTTAGCAATGTTGCTAGATACAAAATAAACATGAAAAATCAATTTTGTTTCTATATGCTAAAAATGAACAGTACAAACAGGAAATAAGAAAACAATTCCATTTACAATAGCATCAAAATTAATAATACTTAGGAATAAACTTAATCAAGGAGCATCAATACTATGCAAAACGATCTACAGATTCAATGCAATTCATATCAAAATCTCAACATTTTTTGGAGAAATACAGAAATCCATTCTTAAATTCAATATTAAATATCCAAAAAAATCTTGAAAAAAATGAAGAAAGAAGTCTCATGCTTCCTGACTTTAAAACTTATTAAAATGGGAGGCTGAGGCAGCAGGATTGCTTGAGCCCAGGAGTTTGAGGTTGCTGTGAGCTAGGCTGACACACTTCAGCACTCACTCTAGCCTGGGCAACAAAGTGAGACTCTGTCTCAATAAATAAATGAATACAATTTATTAAAAGCCACTTTAATCAAAACAGTGTGGTACTGGCTTACAAACACACAAACCAGTGTAATAGAATAGAAAATCCAGAAATAAACCCTCACATACACAGCCAAATAATTTTCAACAAGGGTGCCATGACCATTTAATTTGGAAAGGACAGTCTTTTCAACAAAAGCTGTTGAAGGAACTGGATATACACAGCAAAAGAATGAAGATGAATCCTTATCTTACACCATATTCAAAAATTAACTCAAAATGGATCCAAGAGCTAAATGTAAAACCATATAAAACTGTTAGAATAAAGCATAGGGGGAAAGTTTTGCAATGATTTCTTAGATATGACACCAAAAGCGCAGGCAACAATAGAAAATATGGGTGAATTGAACTTCATCAAATTTTAAAACTTTTGTGCATCATAGGACACTATCGTCAGTGTAAAGGTAACACAGAAAATGAGGGGAAATATCTGCAAAACATATATTTGATAAGGGGCCAATATCTAGAATATATTTTTAAAATTTTCTACAACTCATAAACAAATACCTGATTAAAAGATAAGCAAAAGACTTAAATATTTTTCCAGTGAAGATATACAAATGGCCAATAAGCCCATGAAAAAATGCTCAACATCACTAATTAAAGAAATGTAAATAAAAACTATAAGATAGCACCTCATACCCATTACAGTAGCTACTTTCAAAAAAAGAGAACAGGACGGGCAGCGTGGATCACACCTGTAATCCTAGCACTCTGGGAGGCAGAGGCAGGAGGATCACTCAAGGTCAGGAGTTTGAAACCAGCCTGAGCAAGAGTGAGACCCACCAGTCTCTACTAAAAATAGAAAAGAAATTAATTGGCCAACTAAAAATACATAGAAAAAATTAGCCAGGCATGGTGGCACATGCCTGTAGTCCCAGCAACTCGGGAGGCTGAGACAGAAGGATTGAAGAGCCCAGTAGTTTGAGGTTGCTGTGAGCTAGGCTAACGCCATGGCACTCTAGCCCAGGCAACAGAGTAAGACTCTGTCTCAAAAAAAAAGCATAAGCGTTGGTGAGAATGTGAACAAACTTCAACCCTCGTACACTAATGGCAGGAATGTAAAACAGTGCAGCTACTATGGAAAGTAATATGATGGTTCCTCAAAAAATTATAATTACCATATGATGCAGTAATTCTACTTCTGGGTACATACACAAAAAATTTGAAAGCACAGACTCAAAGAAAATACCCATGTTCACAACAGCATTATTCACAATACCCAAAAAGCAAAACAACCCAAGTATCCATCAACAGAGTAATGGAGAAAAAAAAAGGTGGTTGTGTATATACCATGGGATATTATTCAGCCTGAAAAATTACTGAAATTCTGACATATGCTACAACATGGATGAATCTTAAGAACAACATGCTAAGTAAAAGATGTCAGTTACAAAAGGCAAATACTATATGATTCCACTCATACTAGGTACCAAATGGGCAGTTGTTGCTTAATGGATACAGTGTTTCAGTTTCAAAGATGGTTGGTTGTGATGGTTGCACAACAATGTAAATTTACTTAATGACACTGAAGTGTATACTTAAAATGATTAGACAATAAATGTGTATTTTACCACAATTTTTCTCAATGGGGAGAATGAAGGAGAAATAAAAACCTTTCCAAGATGAACAAAAACTGATGTAATTTATAGACCTCCAATAGACATCTCTTACAAAAAATATTAAAAAGGAGCTATTCAGATAGAAGGAAAATGATACATCAGAAATTCAGATTTATAGGAACATTAGAGAAATAATAAATGAGGGTAAAATTAAGTCTTTTACTTTCCTTATTCTTAAATAATCAAGTAGAAAACTAGTTGTTTAAATAATAATTGCAACAATACATTGGATGATTATAGCTTATGGATAAGAGAAATTAATGACAAAAATGTTATAATGGGCAGAAGGGAGGACTTTGAGTACTCTGTTATAAGATACCTCCATTATCCATGAAGCCACACACTGTTATTTGAATGCAGACTTATATTAGTTTTAGATAAGAATACAGCATATTCTAAGATAACCACTGAAAAAAAAATTAAGAAGTATAACTGATATGCTAAGAGAAGAGAGAAAAATAAAATCATACAAAACACTCAATTAAAACCAGAGAAAGCAAAAGAGGGGAGGATTGTTTAAAAGGAAACAAAGAAGTACAACAAACAGAAAAAAGCTATAAATATGATAGATATTGTCAAAGAAAAAAGTTTTTTCTCTGTACTCTTGTAAGTAGGAAGGGAGGGTCTCCAGACAATAGGAGTTCAACCAACTTAAGCAATCAACCTGTTCTGCAGCCTTTGTTTATGCTAAAAGAAGTCAGAATAAAAGAATATATACTATACAATCCCATGTATATGAAATTCTAGAAAACTAATATAACATATAGTAACAGACAAGTGAATCAGTGGTTACTTGGGAAGAAGAGAGGTAAAAAGGGGCAAGAGAGTTAAGAGATAGGGATAGCTAAGGGGAACAAAGAAACTCTTGGGTGCATGGGATATGTTCCTTATCTTGACTGCGATTATGGTTACTTTTTTGCATATATATGCCAAAACTTATCAAATTGTAGATTGTAAATATGTGTATTTTACTATATGTCAATTAGACCTCAATAAAGCTGTTAATACATATATTAATCACAAATCTAGATAGTATATGGATGTGTACTGTAAAACCTCATAATACTTTTCATAATATAATTTTCCATCAGCTTTAAAGTTCTCTGAAAGTATCTTAGAACACGGGTATAAATATAACATTTAAGAAATTAGAATTAGTAACTATCACTAGACTGTAAGAATTATTTATATTCCTGTCACAGATGAATGACTCCTTAAAATCAGAAACTAACTAAATCTTCATCATCCTGTATAGCCCCTGGTATAAAGTGATATGCAGTAAGTGGCCACTGAAAGTAAGACTCTATTATAAAGAGAAAACTGGGAGATTAACATTTAAAAAACATAATATGTATATTATTTAAAAATAAGAAATCTGAGCCTCTAATATTACATAAAAAGGTCAATCATAAAAAAATTATAAATTTGTCTGAGTATCATTATTTTGGAGAATAAAAGAAAACAAATTTGGAAGACTAAATTAAGAAGGGGCTATAAAGTACAGGTACTTCCTGTGTTACAGATGATAATTCTATCACACAAGCCACCCTTACCATTGCTTTTGTCTCTCTGACTTTCTAATACTTTTTCCCTGAAAGTCCTCTTAAAATGTACCCAGTTGTGCATCACACTCCCCAGTGTAATTTGTTAAAAAAAAAAAAAAAAAAAGACTTTGGTGTCCTATTCCAAATAATCATTTCTGGGGAAGGGTTCAAAAATCAGTATTCATAATGAACACCTATGGCTGATTCTGATGCATCCTGGCTCTTAAAGGAAATATGTGAAATGCTAAATGCTTGGTAAAGTTGAAAGGATGAATCTCAAATTAATCTATTAAGTATTACTATCTCCCTAATTTGATATATGAGAAGGGTGGAGAATTGTAAATAAAAGTGTATAAAAAGTATACTTTACCAACATAAAAATTTGCAAAGAGTCAGTCCTGGGATGAACCTCAATTCCTTTTTCTCCTACAAAATAGACAGCTTCCAGCAATCAGTCTACTTAGTGTATTGGACCCAGTATTGTAGCATTCTTCTGCTATAGTACAATAGAATAGGTTTTCCAGAAGCTCTTCATTCACATATAATAATGCTTCTAAGAAAAAATGGATTCTGATCTCCAAAGAATCATTTCAGAAACAAATATTCAGAATACTATCCATTATTAGTAATGCCTGAATACTAATTCATACTTTTTATCATGCTAATAGTGAAATTAACTTAATTATTACACAGAAGCCTAGCAAAAGCACATATTTACAAGTAATAGGTCCTCACATTAGTTCATAAAATATTAAGTCCTAAACTTTGTCTTATGCAACACTTAATTACTATTATCAAAATTTTCAAACAATGTTTCTTAAAAATACTCTAAGTTTATCAAAAGTTACTGATTTTGAAAACTCACAGTATATTTTTAAAAAACTACTCCAGCTACTACTTAAACCTTTAATTATCAACATAAAATTGATTTCTATAGTTAAAAAAACTGACATTTTGAAAATTATATGATAAAGACCAAAACTGGAGAGATCTCATTACCTAATTTCTAGGTTTAACCACAAAGCTATAGTTATCAAGACAGTGAAGTATTGGCGAAATGACAGACATGTAGATCATTGGAACAGCATATAATCCAAAAATAAATCCATATAATATTAAATCTACTAATTTTTTACAAAAGCACAAAGTAATTCAATGGTGAAAGGCTAGTCTTTTCATACAATGGTGCTGAACAACTGGATATTTTGCATCCACATGCAAACAATTCTATCTTAACCTTCAACCCATATCACATTCCTTATACAAAAAATGAGCCCAAAACCTAAGCATAAAACTATAAAACTTCTACAAGAAAACATAGAAGAACATGTCTGTGACTTTAGGTTAGGCAAAGATGCCGTAGATGACACCAAAAGCCGTAACTCTTAAAAGAAATTTTTGATAAACTGGACTTTATCAAAATTAAAAACATTTCCTCTTCAAAAGATATAATAGAAAAAGACTAGGAGATAATATTTTCAAATCACATGTCTGACAAAGGACTTATATCCATAATATTTAAAGAACTCAATTCTCAGCAATAAGAAAACAAACACTTTGGAAAAAAATTTGGCAGTTTCCCAAAAGGTTAAACATAGTTACCACATGACCCAGCAATTCCACTCCTAGGTATGTAGCCAAAAGAATTTAAAATATATGCCCACAAAAAACATGTACATGAATGTTCATAGTGGCATCATTCATAATAGGCAAAATGTAGGAATAAACCTAAATGTCTATCGGCTGGTGAGCTGATCAACAAAATGTGGTATATCTGTACAATGGAATATTATTCAACTACAAAAGAGAATGAAATATTGATACATCCATCAACAAAGATGAACCTTGAAAATATAATGTTAAGTTAAAGAAGCCAGAAACAGCAAGGCACATACTGTATGATTCCATTTAAATGAAACGTACAGAATGGGCTAATCCATCAAGACAAAAAGCAGATTAATGGTTACTGGAGGCAGGGTGCAGAGGAATGGGAGGAAATGGTGAGGGACTGCTAATGGAGATGAGGTTTATTTTGGGTGTACAGAAATATTCAGGAATTAGACACAGTGGTAGTTGTACAATTTTGTGACTATACTAAAACAATGAATTATACATTTTAAAAGGATGAATTTTATGATATGGAAATTAAATCTCAATAAAAATAGAAAAAGAAAATAACCCAATTTAAAATGAGCAAAAGATTTGGACACTCCACCAATGGAAATATACAAATAGCAAAGAGCAAGATGCTCAAACATCATTAATGACTATGGAAATACAAATTAAACCACAATGTACCACTACATACCTGTTAGAATAGCTAAAAAGTTTTTTTAGGCTGGACGCGGTGGCTAACGTCTGTAATCCTAGCACTCTGAGAGGCCGGCGGATTGCTCAAGGTCAGGAGTTCGAAACCAGCCTGAGCAAGAGCAAGACCCCATCTCTACTATAAATAGAAAGAAATTAATTGGCCAACTAACATATACAGAAAAAATAAGCCAGGCATGGTGGTACATGCCTGTAGTCCCAGTTACTTGGGAGGCTGAGGCAGTAGGATTGCTTGAGCCCAGGAGTTTGAGGTTGCTGTGAGCTAGGCTGACGCCATGGCACTCACTCTATCCTGGGCGCCATGGCACTCACTCTATCCTGGGCAACAAAGTGAGACTCTGTCTCAAAAAAAAAAAAAAAGTGTTTTTAATGACAATAACAAGTGCTGGTAAGAGGCAGAGCAGCCAAAACTGATCCAATGCTAGTGAAATTAGAAAATGGTACAAGCCACTTCCAATTTTGTAGTTTCTTACTACTACTAAACATTCACTTAACACATCACTCTGCAATCCTTCTTAGTTGTTTTTTGTTTTTGTTTTTTTTTTTGAGACAGAGACTCACTCCATTGCCCAGGCTAGAGTGCCATGGCGTCAGCCTAGCTCACAACAACCTCAAACTCCTGGGCTCAAGCGATCCTACTGCCTCAGCCGCCCGAGTAGCTGGGACTACAGGTATGTGCCACCATGCCTGGCTAATTTTTTCTATATATTTTTAGTTGGCCAATTAACTTCTTTCTATTTTTAGCAGAGATGGGATCTCGCTCTTGCTCAGGCTGGTTTTGAACTCCTGATCTTGAGCGATCCTCCGGCCTCGGCCTCCCAGAGTGCTAGGATTACAGGCGTGAGCCACCACGTCCAGCCCCACTCTTAGTTATTTACCCAAGAGAAATAATTTATGTTCACACAAAAACCTGTACATGGATGTTTATGGCAGCTTTATTCATAATCTCAAAAAAACTGAATTATCCTTCAACCGGCCAAACAGATAAACATTTATGGTACATCCACAGAATGAAACACTACTCAAAAATACTGGAATGAATTATTGATGTATGTAACACATGATGACTCTCAAATGCATTTTGTGTCAGAAATGGATGAAGTGAAACAAAAAAGCCAGACCCAAACATACCAAACAAGCATATTTATATGCACTCTGGAAAAGATAAAACAACAGGGATGGAAACAGATCAGAGACTGCCAGGAGGTGTGGAGGGATGAACTACAAAGAGGCATCAGAGGGGATTTGGGGAGCTTGGTAGAACTTTCCTGTGTCACTATTATGACAGATACATGCCTCTTAGCATTTGTCAAGGCAGACAGAACTGTACCACAAGAGTGAATTTTACTGTGTTAGTTTTAAATAAATAAATCCACTGATTAATCAGAAAACCTCCACCTTAAACATAGAAGCAATGTTCCACTACAGATTAAAGCACTCTCAAGTTTTCTTAAACTTCCTTCTAAGACAGATGGAGACAAGTTTTATTATTTTCACTTTGCAACTGAGAAGCAGCATAGAATAAACAGTCTGCAAGTTTCTAGCACTAGTCAGAGAGGCTGAACGTGCTATCGCTTATGACCCTAGTTTTTGCAGTCTACTTTATCTTGGTACCAGATACCAGTAACAAGTAACAATCCTTTTAATCAAACTAAATTACTTGTTTACACTGTTTCATAAAGGAAGAGTCAAGATAAATAAGTATTTTAGAAGGATGGAAGTGTGTGCATATCCAAAAATAGTTAAAATTACTTAAAAAATATATTATATATAAAACATATAATGTATAATTACATATTAATATACATAATTCGCACAAAAATGAATCCTCCCTTTGGCCTAGGAAATCCACATCATAAAGGAGTCTAATTTCCAATGGTTGTTTAAGATAAATGAGTGTAGAACACAAAAAACATAATGCACTAAAAATGAGACTCTAAACAGGTGGAACATCAGAGAAAACGGAAACAAGTAAAGCTTCCGTCTTTCACCACGTGAAAGCGGCACGTTCATCCCTGTCTTTTGTAGGTCTGAGACTTTGCACAGCGCACCTGTTTAAAAAAAAAAAAAAAACCACCAGCAATTCACTCTGACCCACAAAACCTCAAAGCCTTGGAAATGGGACACATTCCTGGGTCAGGTTATGAACTAAAAACACACAAGCAACAGACCGAGTTATTCTCCACGGGAGTTGCCTTTTCCTTATCGTCCCAATCCAGGGCAGCAAGCCGGAGTCCAGGCGGTCCCGCCGGAAGCGGGCGCCGAGACAGCGCCTCGGGGTTAACCCTACGGAAGCCCGGGGAGGAAGGCGGGCGTCTTCGGTAACAGCGCCGGGCCTTCACGTGCGAAGCAGCGTGCGGCAGGCCCTCCGTGCGCTCTCTGGGGCCTCCGTCACAACGCAAGGTGAAAAATGACAGGAATGAGAGCAAACCCAGGAGCGTGACGTCGCTCTTCCTCGCCCCGCACGGGACGAGGGGCGGAAAAGGGCACCTCGCCGGGATTTGAACTCTAGACCCATGAAACCCACGGCGGGTCCCCCTCAGCCGCTCCGCTCGGAAAGACAGACCTTTTCATCCCTCCCCCACGACCCTCCCCCACAACCACCCAAAAAATAAACAACCCGCGGGCGGAGGCCTGGGAACTGCCGCCCGGCTTTACGTAACTTGACCCAGAGGCGGGCGGGCGGCAGGTGGCAGCACAGGCGAGCGGGGGCCCGAAGCCCCAGGGACACCGGAGCCCCTCAGGCAGCGAGAGGGCCGGGAGGCGGGCGGCCCTGAGGCGCGGCGGCGGTCTCGTTACCTTTCCAGATGCCCAGAGAGAGCTGGGACTTGTCCAGGTCCACCACATAGTCTCCCAAGAACCGGTTCAACACGTCCACGACCACCGACTCGAATACCATTTTCCTCAGCAGCGGTGGGCACGGCGGCCGCCTACCCGCCCCGCGCTCCTTCTCCCTGCGCCTGCCCCCGCGCCCCTCCCTCGAGACCGCTCGGTTCACCGGCTCCGGGGAGGCCCCGGCTGTGGCACCACCGCTGGCCCGACGCGCAGCCCCCGCGCGAGCCCGGCGAGGCGTGGAGGCGGCCACTCGCTCCACGCGTGCGCAGCTCTGCCCGCGGGCGGAGGCGGGGCGCGGCGCCGACCTGAGCGCACCGCCCCGGCAGGGAGGAAGGGCGGCTGCGCGGCCGCGGGTCTCGCGCGTGCCCCTTTCCGGCCCGGCTCGGCTCCTCTTTCCCGTCGGCCCCGCCTCCTGCCTCATCGCCTGGCAACCGGGCACGTATCTCGGGAGCTGCAAAATTTGTTCCGACCCCGCCCCCCGGGGCGAAGCGGGGGCGTGGCGCGGCGGGTACGCCCTGTGGGACGTCCCTGCCCCTGGAAGGTGACAGCCCCACCACGGGGTCTGAGGACTTGTTCCAGTGTAAGGCGTGGGGGGATTTCAGCCCCTTCGCTGTTGGGCTGGAGACCTCACGAGGGGGTGTCCATCATTGGACATCCCCCCATTATTACAGGTTGTGGGGGTCTGGCCAGCTGGGTGTCTGGGCGTTTGTAACTACCCAGCATGATGACTTAACGTCTCTGCTGCAAATGGGGACTTATGGGGAAAAGTGGGAAATAAGAGTAAAGTCAAGGATGGAATTCCGCAGCCCCTTCCTCACATCTAAGATGATGACTCATTTTTGGTCAAGTCATTTACGCAGAGCCTCCTTTCTCGCCAAAGAATGCCACGTTTCCCTGCAGATAGAGTGAGCAGATTTGGAAATTGTGAGCACCCTCCAAGGAACACTGAGAGTCTTAGACCCTCACCCCTGAGACGCCACAGAATTACTGACCTAAAATAAACAAATAAAATCAGAGATCTTTCAACCCCACCCGTTTGGTCTTATGTAGAAATAGTCCCAAAGGACTGAGGTCACAGAGAGGCTAGATGTGAAGTTTAGACAACTATAATTAATCATCCTCTTAAACACTTGAGTATACTTTCAACTTTTTCTCTTTGCATGTTAAATGAATGATGATGAATGACTTTCTGTTAATTCCTGTATCATTTTACTGCTGTTTGTGAATAGTCTTCAGATTTTTCAAAATTAAAGGTTTACAGTGTGTCTTTGCAAGTAGAATTCCTGACAAAAACAGTGTGCATGTTTACGTGAATTTATAAATTATTTTATTCTATAATTTTATATTTGAAGGGACTTTATGAGGTCTCCAACCTCTTGGTCTTAAATATAATGAAGCTGAGATGTCAGGAATTTGCCCAAGATCACACAACTAATGTTCTGTGGAAGTAGAACTGGAACCTGGCCCTTCTGATTGACCTCCATGGCTAAACAAAGGTGGAATTCTACCTCAGAATACCTGCACAGAGAAACTAATAGAGGCAAAAATGCCTAGGAAAGGGAAAAGCCCTACACGATGAAGTATTTTGCTACTGCACTATTAATAAGCCAGATATACAGAAGCTGCAAAATTCCACTGTTATATCTAGCACCCTAAATCTAAAGGTACAAGAACTTTCAGAACTCACTCCAAAAATACATCTTAAGTATCTTATAAACACTTTCATACTAGTTTTCTACAATCTGTAGAAAGTCTTGTGGAATTGTGTAAGGGTGGGGAAGAAGCTGAAAAACTAGAGATATAAGTATTTAATTGCTAAACAGAGCAATGAAAGAAATTCTGCTGAGGAAGTGTGAAAAAATATTAATAAATAATATGGCACATATTGTAATTGAATTCGTATCTAGTGTTATATGGTATATCATGAATGTGTTTCCCGGTTACTATAAGATATAATTTTACATTCAGTCCTTGTGTTGTTTAATTCATCTGAGGAAGTTTATAAGTGAAAATATATCGTCATCATCATGTGAAAGATAAGTACTCATTAAACCATTAAACTAAATTTCTGTTGGACCTTGAAAAACAAGCCTCACGACCACTAAAAAATATCATTTTGAATTTGAGGATATGTCAGTGTAAGTTATTCTTTCTCTAGATCATAATTAAAATACTATACTTGTTTGACCAAATGCAACAAGAAAAAAAAGCATTCAAATGACCCTGAACTTCAGTATTATCCAACTTTACAATAAATCTGTAATGTTGCAAGTAGGACTTGCTGTTTTATGTTTACTTTATATGCCATATCTTTCTGTCTTTAAAGTATAGGCATGCTGGTAGTAATCCTGGATTTTTTTTCCTCCTAATCTTAATTACTCTTTCCACAAGTAAATATCATTGACGTGCTGCTTGTCCTTGTCATTTCCTGAGAGCCTTGTGGTAGCAGGCTAGATGGCCAGATAACAAAGCCATTGAAACAGACCATATTCCAGAAAGGTGTCTTGGAGGAGCAGGTCTGCAAGATAGCTATTTTGTAGAACTTTTACTGATCTACCCTCACAGAGCCCTGCATTCTGTCTCAGTTAATGGTTTAAAAATTTTAAACAACAAAAAGTTATTTGGATTTATATGTTTCAATCCTTAAAGAGAGAGAGAGAGAAATCCATTGGAAAGGGAAGGGGAAGACAAGCAAAAGGTTAAGAACCTTACCAGAATTTTAGGGGGGGAGGTGGGGGGTAGGGGGGATGTGAATGTATAGTGACACGATCTTTCTAAAAGGCAGTTCCTAAACATTTACAAATATATATCATATATATGGATATATCAGTGTATATTATATACATGTATATGTCTTTTGATTCAGCAATCTCACTTCTACCTATTTACTCTAAGAAAATAATTATAAAAATCCAAAAAGCAATCCCCACAAGCACAATCATTAAAGCATTGTTTATAATAGCAAAAAAAAATAATAATTTGGAAACAGTGAGTTACTATGTAGGCATTAAAATGATAATGAAGATATATGTGAATATGGAAGGATTTCAATAATATACTTTGTGTGAAACAAGGTGTAGAGTAGTATCACACCAGTTATGTAAATAGTGGATGCGTTTTAACGTGTGCAAAGAATACACATACAGAAAGAAATCTAGATGTATGCTCACAAACAGTGGTTATCCCTAGATGGTAAGACTTTTGGTAATTAGTGGGTTTTTTTCTGTTCTTTCAATTTTTTTTTTATAGTGAGCATGTATTAATTTGTTCTTCCAAACTGGTGAAGAGACATGTGTTAGAAATATGCTGTTATATTGTACGCTATTTTCTAATTCTTTAGGAAAACTATATATGCACATGGACAAATTGCTGTGAGCATGGTCTCAACCTTGTTGGAGAATTGATATAAAAATAGATGTGAACTCTGGAAAGTCTGCCAAAAGATGTGAGCAGACATTTTCGAAAAAGTATTACACAAATGGCAAATAAGCAAGTGAAAACATGTTTAACATCATTTAGCCATTGCGAAATGAAAATGAAAACCACAATGAGGTATCAGAATATCTTATCATATTTAACCTATTAGAATGCTTAAAAAAAATAGGGATAATACCAAATGGTGGTGAGAATATGGAGAAACTGCATCATTCATTCAGTGGAGGTGGGCCTGTAATATGGTACAGCCACTCTGCAAAACAATTGGGCAGTTTCTACAAAAATTAAGCATGCCCAGACCACATGAACCAACTGTTAAATTGTACTGTTGGCCATTTATCCCAGAAATGAAAACCTATGTTCACGTAAAAATCTGTATGTGAATGTTCATAGCAGCATTATTCATAATAGCCAAATCCTGGAAATAACCCAAATGTTTTTCAACTGGTGAGTGGTTAGACAAACTGTGATACATCCATACTATGGAATACTACTCAGCAGTAAAATGGGATGTGCTATTGATATGTGCAACAGCTTGGCTAGATCTCAAGGGAATTAGGCTAAGTAAAAATCATATGGTCATAGTTATAAAATATTCTTGAAATGACAAAATTATAGAGATGGAGAACAGATCTATGGTTGCCAAAGGTTAGATATGAGCAAGACTGGGTAGGTGTGAGTGCAAATGGATAGCAGGAAGGAGCCTGTGTTTATGGTACACTTCGGTTTCATGATAGTGGTAGTGCTTACATAAAATTGCATAAAACTACATACACTTGAGTGCATATAAAGCTGGTGAAATCTAGATAGGCTCAGTGTATGGTACTGATGTCTTTATTTCCTGATTTCGATATTGCTTTACAGCTATATGTTACCATTAAGGAAACTGACTGAAATATACATGGGACCTCCCTATAAAGTTTTTCTTTTTATAACTGCCTATCAATCTATAATTATTTTAAAATAATTTTTTAAAGGGTCTGCTAATTTGAGCTCAACTAGAAAGTGCCCCAGAGGATGAGATGAGCCTAAGAGTTAAGAGAGTCCACATGATGCTTTAATATCCCTGCACAGGGTGCTTGGTAAAATATTCAAGAACAACGAGTATCTGAATGTGGTACCTTATCAAAATGTATTAAAATATCAATTACTGTGTGGTCCCCAGCAAAATGCTAGAAAGAGATTTACAATAAAGGATTTTCAAGCACTTTCCTCTGGCTCTAAATATGTAAAATGATGGAGCTCTTCCCAAATAAAGAGGATCCCAAATGCTGATGTTCATCAGTGTTTGCTGATCTCGTATTTTTATATGGCGGATTTTACATGGTTGATTCCTTGTCATTCAGGTTCATACTCAAATATCACCTAATCCCCTGGCGTCTCAGTCTCAAGTAGCCAGCAGTCACACTCTGGCATATCACCTTAGCAGCACCTGAATCTAGCTTGCATTTTCCCCAACACTGGCAGAATCAATATCATTTCACCATCTCAAAGACATCAGAACCAACCTCATATTCCCCATCCTTAGAATTTTGTTTCTCAGAACTCAAAGACACAGGGATCAGCTAAGCAGCCCCCTGGGGCTTGGAAGTATGAGTTTCAGCTTTAGGGCCCCTCTTCTAAGTTTCCAAGCCTGTCTCTTTGCTCACTCAACCCTTGGGGTTGTATTCACTTTCTGCAATAACTGCCTCAATATCTTAGAGCACTCTTTTCATCCTTTCACTACTTGATTTTATATCTACTTAACAATTCTGTATACACCTGTCTCTATGGAAAGGAGAGTAAGGATCTGCAGTTGAATCTGTACCAAGAGAGCTGTTTGGCTGAGAGAAAGAAGCAGTATCATCAAAGAGAGTACGTGCAAATTATGGGTGGGGAGGGAAGCCAGGCTCAGGGCCAGAGAGCTGATTAAGTGTCTGGACAGGCAGCAACTGACGGTCTATAAATAGGTAATGAATCCAAGGGTCAGGGTTTAGGATAATCAAGAACAGATCAGGCAGTGAAGTGTGAGGTGGGTCCAGGTGAAGTATGCAGAAGATAGGGGTCTATTCCTAATCATCCTGTGGCACAGGTGGTGGGGTTAGCTAGCTCACTGTGAGCTGAATCCACTTCTACCACTGCCCCTTCTTGTTTGTTCAGTCCAGTCTCCCCATTTGTGAGTCAATCTTGATTCAGATAGGACATGAGTGACCTTCCAGAAATGAATTCTCTGCCTATCTGGACAGTTGAATATTGACCATGATCTTGATTGCCTGTCTGTTTTCTTTTCCTCCTTTGTGAACCACTGACTGCACTGAAAGCTGTGTGCCCCTGTGTGTGTTGCTACTTCTGTTAAACCCTTCGCCAGAGCCTGGGCCACAACCTCAATGCCAGCCCCTGTCCTCTGCCTTGCCCACTCCACCCAACACTTACTGAGGCACTCAGATGGGAAGCCCTGGCAGGGGTGGGGTGGGAAAGTCCCAGAATTAAAGTGCAGTGAGGAGGCCACAGTGGAGATCTAGGAAGGAGGTAATTATGGATCTCAACTAGGCCATGGCAATTTAAAAGAGTAGAAAAGCATAAATGTGGCTGGGTGCGGTGGCTCACACTTGTAATCCTAGCACTCTGGGAGGCCGAGGCGGGCGGATTGCTCAAGGTCAGGAGTTCAAAACCAGCCTGAGCAAGAGCGAGACCCTGTCTCTACTATAAATAGAAAGAAATTAATTGGACAACTAATATATATATAGAAAAAATTAGTCGGGCATGGTGGCACATGCCTGTAGTCCCAGCTACTTGGGAGGCTGAGGCAGCAGGATTGCTTGATCCCAGGAGTTTGAGGTTGCTGTGAGCGAGGCTGACGCCATGGCACTCACTCTAGCCTGGGCAACAAAGTGAGACTCTGTCTCAAAAAAAAAAAAGAAAGAAAAGTAAAGAAAAGCATAAATGTGATGAATTTATAAGACTTGGAAACTGGTTGACTGTGGTGGGCGAGGTAAATGCAATAATCCCAAGACTGTCATTCACAGTGACTAGTGCGTGAAAACAACATATTGGTTTATATTATAGGAGATGAAAAAGAGTTTAGTTTTTGGTAGGTTCCATGAAATTTGAAAGCCAGGGAAAAATATCCAGGACAGAGTGTAATTAGAAATTCAGGAGGAAATAAATGCCAAGTGATAGTTAGAAATTAAGAAATGGAATTCCAGTGAAAGTCTAAAATAAGACATGGATACTTGAGAGCTCCCTACACAGAAGGGGAGAAAGAAAAGTGAAAGAATAAGGACTGAACAGTGAAAAGACACTCTCATTTAGGGAGCAACCAAATGAACATAAGAGAGGAGCCCTGCAACAGAAGCCAGTGTACCTGGAGGAGTGTGACATAAAATCCAAGAAGAATCATAGGAAGATAGAGTGGTCAGCAGCATCAACATTGTAGAGACGTTAAGAAAATAAAATCTTAGGGTGGGCGAGGTGGCTCACGCCTGTAATCCTAGCACTCTGGGAGGCCGAGGCGGGCGGATCGCTTGAGGTCACGAGTTTGAAACCAGCATGAGCAAGACCCCGTCTCTACCAAAAATAGAAAGAAATTAACTGACCAACTAAAAATACGTATACAAAAAATCAGCCAGGCATGGTGGCGCATGCCTGTAGTCCCAGCTACTCGGAAGGCTGAGGCAGAAGGATTGCTTGAACCCAGGAGTTAGAGGTTGCTGTGAGCTAGGCTGACGCCACAGCACTCACTCTAGCCTGGGCAACAAAGTGAGACTCTGTCTGAAAAAAAAAAAAAAAATGAATTAAGCTATTACTATGTACAAGCAAGTTCTTTTGATTCACCTAAGAGATGTCTAACCAAAGGAATTTTAAAAGTTACAAATAGAGAATAGATTTCAATAACAAAAAGGATTACTAGCACATTTGAACCTCGTGTTTATTAGTATATGCTTTTATGTAAAAAATTAAGTTCGTGTTAACACTTACCAAGTACTTAAATGCACACAGCTCCTTCAATATCAAAATAGAGACTCATTGTCAACAACGGTGCATTAACTCAATAAATGTACACATTATTTTTTGCATTTTTGCAGTATTTAAACTGTTCTTGTTTTAGTATATGCTTTTGCCATCACAATATAACACAATTTCTGGTAAGAATCTTAAGTGATCCATAAATAAACCAAACATTAACTTCCAAATATCTTATTTTCTGGCTGCTTGAATTAGTTTACGTCTTGGCATTCTTTAACAACTACTTGCCTGGAAATACACTAGTCTCTGAGTAGATGTTTAACAAACCATGTATAAAAGTGTTTTCTAAGTTTATGTCCTTCTGTAAATCTTGATAAGACATACCATTACTGACATCATAAACATATGGGGTTATAAGGAAACAACAAATTCCTTGCTCCCAGTTTATATATACGTGCACACACGGAGGTGCTGTAGAAGTTGTAATATGATCCAACATTTTAATAAACAATATTTTCTATGTCATGTAGACATAGCTTATGTACCTTATATAGAGAGAATTCACATACAGTGTCACAGATAAAGGACAGATTTGTAATTATAAAAAAAAGGCTCGGTACATTTGAGCCTCAATGTATACCAATAGCATGTTTTTATTTTAAATTATTTAGTTCAATTCAACAATTACTTTCTAAGTAAAATCTGATAAAGTCTAAAATTTTCCAATGTTTATATGTTATAAAACCTATTTCTCAAAGAGCACATACATAATGTTCTCAGAATCACTTTGTTGAAAATATTGAAAATATCATGGTATTTTTCCACTGCTAAGAAAAGTCGTCTCTATTAACTAATTATCACATTTATGCTGTTCTTAGATTATACACGCTGCTTTTTATATCCGAGAAAATTCTGAGTCAGATGCACTAATTTGGTTTATTAACGTTAAATTAGCTGAGTCAGGCTAGGGAGTCAAACTCTTTCAGTGTTCCCTTCGAGAAAGTTAAAAGAGCACCATCTAGTGGAATTTTTGATATAAAATCCTTCCAAATCAGTCTTCAAATTGAAGTACTGTAATCATGAATTTTTAAAACACTTTCTTTTTAAATGATGGTGATTATAAATCAATGATTGTATATTTTAATAAAATAAATACTAAGCATCTTTTCAACTAAATTTCAGATTAGAAAATAAAAATTAGTAATGTTTGTTTATGACATTTTTAACCACGTATTTTTACTACCGAATTGTTTTCTCTCCTATTTGAGTGTTACGTATGGCATACTAAGACTTTTCTTGCTTTTCATGTGGATTCATATCCTTTTAAGAAAGATTCAATTGATTGCAACTTTGTGGTATTGAATACAAGTCTGGCTTTGTTTTTTTCCCCACATTGTATTGTTAGTGCACCAGTTCCTAAACAAAGAAGGTTTAATTCACTGTTTGAGCTGGTCTCTGAGGAGGTTCAAAAGATTTAGGTATAGAATTCCCATTTATCCTTTAGTGGCCATGCTCAATACAAGCTGACTCTCTCTCTCTTTTTTTTTTTTTTTTTTTTTTTTTGAGACAGAGTCTCACTCTGTTGCCCTGGCTAGAGTGCCGTGACGCTAGCCTCACTCACAGCAACCTCAAACACCTGGTCTCAAGTGATCCTCCTGTCTCAGCCTCCTGAGTAGCTGGGACTATAGACACTTGCCACCATACCTAGCTAATTTTTTGTTTCCATTTTTAGTTGCCTAGCTATTGTTTTTCTATTTTTTAGTAGAGACGGGGTCTCGCTCTTGCTCAGGCTGGTCTCAAACTCCTGACCTCAAGCGATCCTTCCACCCTGACTTTTTCTCTAATTGCATAAAATTGATCAATGCATTTAGTATGAATAGACAAACATGGTGACTGCCTCAGCTCTAAATACTGATTCCATATCATCAGTCTAGAGGTCTCGTAAACAATGTGAGCAGCAAAATGAAGTTAATGTGTCTCTTCAATCCTGGGAACACATTTAATAAATGCATAAAAGTGGTCATGCAACTGTATGGGTTGATGGCAATACAAGTTCGTAGTTTCTAGTTGAGCTCTTTGTACCCCTGTTTATTCCCTTATTTTATTATTTTTCTACTTTTTCCTTGTAGCTTCTATTCTTCAAATTTTCCCAAAGGATCCCTCCTCACATTAAGGTCTCTCTTAAAATAGCTCCTAATCAAAGTGCCTTTCCTTAACCATCCTATCAAAAGTAACACCATCCCTTTACCCACCTTCTCATTATTTTCAGACTCTGCTTTATTTTTTCTTATAGTACTTACCACTGTCACATAATACTTATCGCTACTTATTTGTCTTCCTTTGTAATAATCTCACCTTTGGCTCCATTGTTTTTGCCCCTGTCTGTATGTTGTCATTTAACTTTGCAGGCTTTCCCACTGTGTGATCTGCCCAACCCTTTGATGCTGCGTTCAGTCCTGTGACTTGCTTAGGCCAATGAGATACTAGTTGCTGTGATGCAAGCAGAGTTCAAAAAGCACTTGCATAATTGGGCTTGCTCTCTCCCTCTGGGCCATCGCAAGGAGAACAAGCCAGGCCCAGGCTGCTGGAGCATGAGCAGTACATGGAGCTGTGCCAAGTCACCAAAGTTGTTCCAGTTGCCCCAACTGGCCTAAACTGCTGTCAGCTTTGTGTTTCAAGAACTCATTGTTTTTTAAGACGCTGCATTTGTAGATAGTTTGTACATAGCAATAACTTAATTGGTACACCCTCCTTTAGAATACAAACTCCCTGAGTGCAGGGAATTTGAGTTTTGTTCATTGGTACCTCCTTAGGAGATATTAATATTTGTTGAATAAATGAATGGAGTGGGCCAGGTAGACCGTATATTATAACTTACATAATAACTTTACTGACCACTGGTTTTTATATAGGGATAGACCCAATAAGATGTAGAGAAATGAGTATGCTACTTATCCAACAGGCAATTCTCCAAAAATATTTTTTATTTCAATCAAGCTTTTGAGAAGCATTAAAGGGTAGTGAGTTCAAGGTTATATATTTTACCAAGTGTTATAAGTGTACAGTAAAATACTATAATGATCAATTCTTAATAAGACGAGGTTACAACCAGCTTGTTTTTATGATTTATGATTTCCAACAAGGAATTATAAGAAAGCTAGCCCACCTCCTTATAGAGGTGTGCTCAGTGCATACCTGCTGACCAAGGGGTCATTTTGAGCTAGTTTTAAAAGGAAGATAATGAGTGAAGACACCAAAGTTCTATGTCAAAGAGCATGACCATAATATTTCTAGCCTGATATTAAACAAAAAAAGAGAGAGAGAGCTGTCTCAGTCCATTTTCTGAAGCTATAACAAAATACCACAGACTGCATAATTTATAAAGAACAGGAGTTTATTTGGTTCACAGTTCTGGAAGCTGGGAAGTACAAGATAATGGCACCAGTGTCTGGCAAGGGTCATCCCATGACAGAAGGCATCACATGGTGAGCAAGTACACCAGACAGAGAAATAAAATGGGGTCAAACTTATCTTTTTATTAGGAGCCCACTCCTAAGATAAATAACCCACTCCATTGATAATGGAATTAATCCATTCATGAAGGCTCTGCCCTCATAACCTAATCACTTCTCCAAGTCATCTCTCAAAGGTCATACCTCTCAATACTGTCATAATGGTGATTAAATTTCAATGAGTTCTGAAGGTGACATTCAAACCATAGCAGAGGTATTACCAAATAGTCACCCAGTTGAGAAACATTTCTCTAAACTCATCACTGTTGGGTGGTGCCTTAGTTCATTTTGTGCTGCTGTAACAGAATACCACACCTATTGGTAATATGCAGTAAACAAAAATTTATTGGCTCACAGTTCTGGAGGCTGGGAAGTCCAACATCAAGATGCCAGCATCTGTCAAGGGCCTTCTTCCTGCATCATCCCATGGTAGAAGGTGAGAGGGAAAGGAGGGGCACAAATGACTCCTTTATTAAAACAGTAAACCCACTTATGAGGGTGGGACCCTAATGGCCTAATCACCTCTTAAAGGTCCCATTTCTTAATGCTGTTGGAGTAGCAATTAAATTTCAACATGAATTTTAGAGACAGCAAACATTCAAATCACAGGAGGTGGAACAGCTACCATAAAGTTTCATTTTTAAATGACTTTTAAAAATCTTGAGATAATTGTAGTCCACACACGGTTATAAGAAACAATACGGACAGGTCCCATGGCTTTACTCAATTTCTCCTAATAGTAACATCTTGTAAAACTGTAGTACAATATCACAACCAGGATACTGATATTGATACTATCAAGATCTAGAGCATTTCCACTACCACAAGGATCACTCACATTGCCCTATAAGCCAAGCCTGCTTACCCCACCACACACATGCTTTAAACACTGGCAACTGCTAATCTTTCCTCCATTTCTATAGTTTTGTCATTTTAAGAATGGCATATAAATGGCAGAATATAGTATGTGACCCTTTGGGGTTGGCTTTTTTCACTCAGTATTATTCCCTAGAGATTTATCCACATTGTTGAATATATTAATGATTTGTTCCTCTTTATTACTGAGTAGAATTCCATTGTAGGGATACACCATAGTTTGTTTAACCATTCACACATTGAAAGATATCTAAGTTATTTCCCATTGTTAGCTACTATGAATAAACATAACATATAGCTATTGCTATAAACATTCATGTTCAGGTTTTTGTGTGGACATACATTTTCATTTCTCTGGGATACATGCTCAAGAACACAATTGCTAAAATATATGGTAGTCTCATTTCAGTGTATTGAAGAATTTTCTAAGCATGACATTAAAGCCAATTATTCCAAGGAAATTTAAAGGCAAATGATAAAGTGAAAAAAAGATTTTTAAAATTTTGATGCTGTTAAAACATGAGAATCTTAAAATTTACTCTTTTAGATTTTAAAAGAACTGTTCAATGGGAAGGTGTGCAAGTGATTTGAATCAACAATTCACAAAAGGAGAGACATAAATACTTAATAAATATATGAGAATATGTCAAATGCCCAGGTAATAAAATATATACAAATAAAAAGCAAGAAAACATTTCTCAGCTATGAAATTGACAAAGATTTTAAATATATTGATAGTACCCGGAGTTCTGAAGGAAATTATAGATGGGCAATCTCAGATAATACAGATGGTAGTGGAAATTGGTATAATCATTCTGGATGTCCATTTGACAGTATGTATAAAAAGCCTTTAAATTATGCTTAACCGTGGGCCAATATAGTAAATTTTATTAAATTATTCTAATGCAAATATACCATTTATAGAATTTTAACACTGAGTCAGGCATGGTAGTTGGCACCTATAAAGATAGGTGTTTAATCCTTTCAACTTTGTAAGCAGATGTTATTAATAACTTTTACTGTTGAAGAAACTAGTACACAGAAAATTTCAACAATAAGCCAGAGATAGAACAGCAGAATAGTTTATACACAAATCTTTCAGATTTTTAGAAAAAAATGGCCATGTATACGCATCTGTAAGAATACGAATGCTTATAGCAAAGTTTATAATAGAGAAAAGTAGGAAATACTGTTCATTATCTATTAATAGTGGAAGTATTATATAAATTGGACCCATTCAAATGTTCACATAAATCTTGAAGGAATTGTATTTAGAATATCTTGTTAAGTAAAAAAGATTGGTAGAAAAACAGTATTAGTAGCTGACTTTTTTTGAGCCCTTACTATATGCTAAGAGCTTCAGACATTTGTTCAACTTGATAAGCATTTGCATAGAAAGTAGTCTGAAGAATTTACACGAGAACGTAATAGTGGTTGTCTCTAGGCAGTAGAATTAGGGATAAGTTTTGAGTCTCTTTTATATTTCATTGGCCATATATTTCTTTTGTAATCAGAAAAGAAAATATTTTAAAACTAAGAGAGGGAGGGATGGAGGAATAGAGAAAGTAGAGAAATCTTGCAAGTTGTACATTAAGAAACGAGTGAGTGGAACTTATTCATATTGTTTTGATACACACATGAGCCAGGAGAGTGTGCTATGCTTCCATCTTCCTAGATCTTCTCCTTTTTAGTAGTGTGCTATAATTTCAAACCTGATAATCATATCTTTATTGTAGATTCTTTAATAAAATCTTTATAATCATGATTTAGTTTTCAAGATGTTTGAAATATTTCAGAAAACCACATAATGAAATAAAGCAATCAAAGAGGAGGTTTCTGATTTCTCTACTACATTTACATATGCAACCCATGCGTCCTCATTTTCCTCCTTCTTAGAATATGGATATGATGATAGTAGTCTCTTTTGAGCCCTCTCTTGCTAAATTTCTATATCTCCAGCACTTCAGTACCTCTCCATCCCTGGCAGGATCCCCCTCAACAGTGCCAAAGTCCCTGGCATTAGCCCCTGTCTCCTTCCCCTTGCTTTGCCTTGCCTGCTGCTGTCTGCAGGATGTAGTTTCTGGTGACAGAAATGTGTCTTTGAGATTCCTGACTGAGCCAGGGACCTGTTATTACCATGCTTGACTTTACCACTATGGACCTGGTCACTTCAAGGGGATTCTGTGGAATTGTCAACAGTTCTCTCTCAAGGGGTCCTGGCAGCTCCTCTGCTCCATTAAACACAAATGGGGGGCTAAATTTTTTTTTTAATAATGTGATCTTGTTTTTTTTTTTTCTGCTTCCCCTCCTCCTCCTCTTCTTTTTCTTCCCTTCCCTTTCCTTCCTTCCTTCTTTCCTTCCTTCCTTCTTTCCTTCCTTCCTTCTTTCCTTCCTTCCTTCCTTCCTTCCTTCCTTCCTTCCTTCCTTCCTTCCTTCCTTCCTTCCTTCCTTCCTTTTGTCAGTAAAGTTCACTCTAAAGCAAATTATAATTGCCAAAACTAATAAAGTAGAAAATTGAAATATATACACACCCATACATATACACACATTTTTCCTTTTTTTTTTTTCTGTTACAATGTCCTTAATGTCATACTACTAATTAGCATTTTTGCCACCTTTGTTCACCGGATTAGGAACAGTAGCAGCCCTCTGACATCATCCAGTTCCCTGTGTATTAAACAACTCCAACAATTGATAATCTGTGTTTCTTTTTGTTTTAGGATATTTTACTTTTACCTTTCCCTTTGTAATCGTGGTAATTTATTGACACTTTACATGTAGGAGGAAACCCAAGTGATATTCTTGGTGCAAAGATGCAAATGAAGCCTGAGTCATATGGGAAGTTTTCAGTTCTAAGGGGAAGGTTCTATATGTCAGAAAGTGCCCAAACCTTACAAGATTATATGACACCTCTGGAGGTGTTAGATGCATTGACAAGGTCACACCCTCCACCTTCCTTGATGATATCAGGTTGAGCTATATGATATTGCTGGGAGTCTTAGTTTAAAAATAGTTGATTATCAGCAATTTCACATGGTTTAACCTAACTAAAGTAATGAAATATGAGGAAAGAGGATCTGGAGCAGAATAGTTGAAGTGTTGCAATGGAAACAAAGTTTTATTGACTTCTATTAAGTATTGGTTAACATATATCCCCTCAAGGATAGGTTGGATATATCCAATCTTCTCTCAAAATACTGCCAGGTATATTGGGGTTCATAAATCCTCCCTAGACCCAGTAAGCCAGACCAACCTCTACTTTAATAAATATTTACTAGGCACCAATTGTGTCAGGTTATGGTAGAAATAGAGACACATTCTTCCTTCAGGGAACATTGAATCTATTTTATTTTTTTCACTATTATTTTTTTCATTATTTACATTTTTTTTTTTAATTATAGAGATGGGGTCTCACTCTGTTACCTAGGGTGGTCTCAAACTCCTGGGCTCAAGCGATCCTCCTGCCTCAGCCTCCTAAAGTGCTGGGATTGCAGGCATGAGCCACTGCACTTGACCAGAACATTAAATCAATAGGAAGGAAGGCACATAACCAATTATGTTACAATATGTTAATTGCGTTGATGTATTCGTGTTCAATGTGCGACAGAAGCCTGGAAGGAGCACCTAAGATTGATTGAGGGAAACACGAAGGCTTCACAAAAGTAGATCAAAGTGGATTCGGGTTATAGAAAAACAGATATGATTAAGGATCTCTTCCACAGCATTTTCTCACCAGATACTTGGCCAGAATTGAGAATTCTTCGAGATTACAGAGATCATGGCCAGGCGCGGTGGCTCACGCCTGTAATCCTAGCACTCTGGGAGGCCCAGGCAGGGAGGATTGCTCAAGGTCAGGAGTTCAAAACCAGCCTGAGCAAGAGTGAGATCCCCGTCTCTACTAAAAATAGAAAGAAATTAATTGGCCAACTAAAAATATATAGAAAAAATTACCTGGGCATGGTGGCTCATGCCTGTAGTCTCAACTACTCGAGAGGCTGAGGCAGGAAGATCACTTGAGTCCAGGAGTTCGAGGATGCTGTGAGCTAGGCTGACACCACGGCACTCTAGCCCGGGCAACAGAGTGAGACTCTGTCTCAAAAAAAAAAAAAAAAAAAAAAAAAGATTACAGAGATCATATGTAGCTTATGTTGCTAGAAGTTGCATCACGAGAGGACAGAATGGCAAGAAGGGACTTGATCTCTATCAAAGGAAACACTAAAGGACATTGCTGGGATTCCAGCCTTGAGATATCTTGCCCAGACAGGGGGAAAACCTGCCTTCTGCGTTAAGAAATTATACTGGATGTAAAAGTCAGGGCCCTAAAAAAATAAAAATAAAAGCAAACTCTCTATCTTAAGGATTAGATTAACTGAGCTGACCCAGGCATCTCTAAATTAAATGACTTCTTTTACTGTTGCTTGGTGAATATATCTGGGGGCGGGACTTTTTAACCTTAAAAAAAGAAAACCTTTCTGATGCTTATTTCATTTACTTGTGTGCTGTTTAATCAGCAATCTCATTAGCCATCCCTGTCTGCTACGAGACATTTCAAAGTATATTGGTCCTCATATAGCTGATTTTACCATACATCCATTTATTTATTCAATAAATAATTACTGCTACCTGCTATTATGTGCCAGAAACTGTGTTAGATCTGCGGACACAAATCAAAGTCCCTGTTCTCTGCTCTCAGGTAGCATTTTCTCTCAATTCTGGGAGGTGCATTACCCTGACTTCACTTAGTTGGATGAGATATCCAACTGACTTATTATAAAATCAATAATCCGGGCACACTTAACTTTCATACATTTCCATATGTGTTTAATTGTACATACAGGAACAAATAACAATAAAGCATGCTGTCAGAATTACAATGATTTTAATATATCTCAGCAAATCTGGATATTTTCTTCCTCAAGAATTTCATCTAACACCATAAGAATCTGAGAAAGTGTTTGTACCCAGTTCACATAAAGAAACTCTATTTAACTGAGTTCATTTTTGTCTTACTAGAGCCCAATCTTTTTGAAGAATTAAATAATATGTGTTCAGTGTGGATATGTATTTTTTATTACATGGATAATTTTGAAATTTTCCTTTTCATCACTATTTTAAGAAACTGAGTACTTAATCACTTTGAGCTTAACCATGATTTCCTATTTAATCTTTAAATTTCAATTTTCCCAAAGGACCTACTTTACATGTTTATTTTCAGCATTATGGAAGCTGTTAAATAAGTACATGTAAACAATTAAAGAGCACTGCGTGGGACCAGTATTCAGTTGCTCTCATTTTAAGTCAATGAACTAACAAAGATCTGTAATTAACATTCATTTGGTGGGCAAGGTTACCTTGGTTAAAAAAACAAGCTACTTATGTTAGCCCGGATCTCAAGACTAGGAAGGGCCAATCGTGATCTTAATCTTGATACAGAATCATTAGGACAGCAGGAAGGCGGAGCAGCTGAGAGCATTGCAAGGAAAGCCAGAGGGGCACCACGCCAGTCATCACCAATGGGAAGTGAGGACATGTCGAGGATTAGGGAGGTCTCATGGGAACTGCAAGATGGCAACAGGCGGGCATCTGCCTCGAGGAAAGAGACCCTCTCCTTTGTCCCTGGTTGCTACAGATCACTGGTATCTGTCTGCCTGGAATACCTGCCCCTCCAAATACAATATTTAAAATGATCTTTGTTTATTCACTCCTATAGTCATTACTCTCTTCACCTAAAAGGACAGAACATATTGAATGTATTACTTACTGAGTTTGGCTATTCATAGCCATTAACCCTTGCAATGGTGTAAATCTCTCCTGACCTTTGGTCCAATAGCACATAATGAAGAGCCAGGAATATTCTTAGTTCTGTCTCACTGAGAAATAAAAGTAGCTATATTAAGAGTAATATGTAAAACCTTAAATACATTAATTATACCCTGATATATATATATATATACCCACATATATATATATATATATATATATCTAGGAGAAAAACAATCCCTTTCAGGACCCAAATTCAACCCCCCCAGCTTCTGATAGCAGCTGATGGTTCACAGCTGAGTCTCTCTTTAGTGCCCTGGGCAGGAGAGAGCTGTCTCCCCCAATTTATGCCCCTTCCCCAGGAGTGGCCAATGACAGGTTAATCCAGGGGTACAAAGACTCGGCTCCTTTGTCTTGATGCAGGACAAAGTTTGAAAGGCCTCTCAGCTCCAGAAATGTTCATAGGTTCAGCTGAGGCCTCTGTCACAAGTCTCTGCGACTTGACTTCTCCTTCTGCCCAGCCCCGCTTCCCTTACTCCCAAGAGTGCTTCCTGTAAACTTCCTGCGTGCAAATCTCCATTTCAAACTCTATTTTCCAAGGAAACTGACCTAAGATAGCACCTGTCCCAAAGAAGCAGAGTGTGTCTTTGAGGAGAATTGTATGCGGCTGATTTTCATACCCCTTCTGTTAATTGTGTAGTCAACCCTGCTGATCAGAAAACCAAGTGTTAAAAGAATTAGTATCACAGAATGGTGGTTTTCTAGTTCTTGCAATATGGATGGACACTTTTTAAAGATCTCGACATCATCCTATGGAAATTGAAATCTGAAATATACAAGTAAATGTAGTGGAGAAATTACCTTTCTGAGCTATTTTGTAACATCTCCAACTATCTTGGGTTTTCTTTGTGAGTGGCTTAGATTGTGTTTGATGTTTTGTTTTCATCTGTACTAGTAAATACCAGAAATTCTGTGCTTTTAAACATGTAAAAGTTCAGTAGGTACATTCAAAAGCTGAATTATTAGGCTCTATGATAGATATTGGGAAACATAAAATATTGCCTCCTTTGTATTTGAAATTGTAATTAAATAACCTCAGTTTTCCTCAAAGTCCTCAGTATCTTGTAGACACTTAATGATTGTATGAATGAATGAATGAAACTTTTGCCTGAGAAGCAAACTATTAGGCTAATGCAAACGGACAACGTTGTTTGTCTTCTGTTCTTCACTTTTCGTCTTACCCCCATCAAGACTGCTGAATCTGGTGTTTTATTTGTATTATTGGATTTTCATGTCTAATTCCTACTTTTAATTGACTGTTTTATTTATTTTTTAATATTTATTTTATTATTTTTATTTTTTTATTTCAGGATATTAGAGGGGTACAGACATTTTGGTTACATGTTATGACTTTGCCTCACTCTTACTCAACATATGTGTGGTTTGAATAATCAATGAAGTGAAGGATGGTGGTAATTGGAATAGGAATACCCTATACCCTCCAGCTTCAATCTCTCCTTCTACTCACCAGTTTTCCTAAAACAAACTTCAGGAGTGAAAATATTTTCTAATTAGACATACCCCATTCTTGATATTCCTACTCGTTGATTTCCTTCGCTATCTGTTTATAAACAGCTATCTAGATTCTTTTGTAATCTGGTTGTCTCCATATAAACTTGGCTGTCTCCATATAAGCAGCTAACGAGGTTCTTGAATTCATCTACCCATCCATTCATTTATCAACCCATCCATTCATTCAAAAAATATTTATAGAATACCTACTATGTTCAGGCTCTGAGAATAACTGGTAAGCGACATAGCTTTCATGAAGCTTACAGTTTAGTGGGAAATATCATCTGGTCAAAAATTAATGATCGTACATCACACAGTGTGAAATGTAGAAGGACACAGAGCAATGGGAATAAAAGAGATTAGCCAATTCAGACCTGTGGTGTCAGGGAAGCCTTCCTGGAAGAAGTGACATTAAACTGAGCCCAGAAGATATAGGAGCTGTTAGCCTGGCAAAGAGCGTGAGGAAGAAAATTCTAGGCATGGGGTCTTATAATGTCCAGAGTCCCTAAGAAATCAGACTAGAATTTTAAAAAAATCAGCCAGAAGAGAGGAATGCTAACAGGTTGTGTGGGGACAAAGCAGGAGACCAGAAGATTATGGAAGCTGATTCAGAAATTATTTTTTAAAAAAGAGAGGGTGATGAGGAGGTGGTAGGGATGAGAAAAAGTTTTAAAACCAAAAAGAGATAGGGGGGTAAAATAAAAGTATGTAAATACCTTTTTTTCTCTATTTCCCTAACCAAGTACAAGGTATGTTTTTCCATTTCATCAATTCTACGTTTTTGCTTTACAGGAGTGTTTTTCTCGTATAAGTCTTGGAAATATTTTGGTGTGGTTTACCCCCAAGTAGCTTATCTTTTTTGTTGCTGGTAAGAGTGATATAAATGTCACTGAGTTTTACATGTTAATTTTACATTTGTGTACTTTGCCAAACTCTTATTATTTTAGTTTCATCACTGATTTTCTATGGTTTTCTAGGTACGCTATTATGTGGTCTGCAAATGGAATTATTAAAATTGTCAAAGAGAATTTGATTGTTTTGATATAGAAAGTGAAATAGTAGAGTAATACTTAGAAATAGCATGCCTATTTGAAAAGCATAGACAATTTCTTGGTCAAAATGTTGAGATGTGAAGTTACTAAGAGCAAAGAGCAGCAAACCACCATTAGAACAGCTTTTCCTCAAGTGTTTCCTATAGAACTTTAGTTCTACAGAATGTTAATAAAGGATCAATTTAAAAATGAGTTCCCTATTTGATAGGTTTGGAGAACATCGGGTTAAAAATATTGAACATATATGTGACTTTCTAGGAGAAAAAAAAATTTGATCATAAAATCTTCTCTAAAGCATCTGGGGCAAGGGTCATGGACTCAAATGCTTCCAAGGATCATGCGAGTGATAATACCTAAAGAAAGCAGGTCAGGTATATGGTGAAAGTACACGTCTTCATGTTAAATGTAAATAAATAGGCTTCATTTCTTAAAAATAATTTAAAGAGGTTTATTCTGAGCCAAATACGTGTGACCGTGGAGAGCTACACCCAAGGAGCCTTGACCAAGTGGTCTCACTGTGGTTGGGTTGTAGTTTGTTTTTTTTGTTTTTTTTTTTTGAGCAGAGTCTCACTTTGTTGCCCAGGCTAGAGTGAGTGCCATGGCGTCAGCCTAGCTCACAGCAACCTCAAACTTCTGGGATCAGGCAATCCTCCTGCCTCAGCCTCCGGAGTAGCTGGGTCTACAGGCATGCGCCACCATTCCTGGCTAAATTTTTCTCTATATATTAGTTGGCCAATTAATTTCTTTCTATTTATGGTAGAGATGGGGTCTCACTCTTGCTCAGGCTGGTTTCGAACTCCTGATCTCCAGCAATCTGCCCGTCTCGGCCTCCCAGAGTGCTAGGATTACAGGCATGAGCCACCGCACCAGGCCTGCAGTTTGGTTTTATACATTTATTTATTTATTTATTTTTAAAATTTATTTATTTATCTATTTTTTATTTTAGCATATTATGGGGGTACAAGTGTTAAGGTTACATATATTGCCCATGCCCTCCATCCCCCCTGGTTTTATATATTTTAGGGAGACAGAAATTACATGTAAAAACAAGACTTCATTTTTATAAAAAGTTATACTTGAAACACACAGCCTTCTCAGTCTAGCTCTCATCCCAGTTTTGTTAAAGATATATCAAATAAGATTGAGTTTAGCTGTTCTTATTTTTTTTTTTTTGAGACAGAGTCTCGCTTTGTTGCCCAGGCTAGAGTGAGTGCCGTGGCGTCAGCCTAGCTCACAGCAACCTCAAACTCCTGGGCTCAAGCGATCCTCCTGCCTCAGCCTTCCGAGTAGCTGGGACTATAGGCATGTGTCACCATGCCCGGCTAATTTTTTCTATATATATTAGTTGGCCAATTAATTTCTTTCTATTCATAGTAGAGATGGGGGTCTCACTCTTGCTCAGGCTGGTTTTGAAGTCCTGACCTCGAGCAATCCACCCGCCTTGGCCTCCCAGAGTGCTAGGATTTACACGCGTGAGCCACCTGGCCCAGCTGCAATCCAGATTTTTATGTGAACTCTTCTTATTTTAAAATCAACACCCACATTTTTCAAAATTATGTGTCTAAATATTGCAATCCGTACCTAACTTCCAGTTTGTAAACTTTGATCAAGGAGAGCCGGTTTTGCTTAGGGCAACATTTTAGGACATGTTATGCCACACCATGAGAAATGGACTCTATTGCTTTGCAATCCAGGACAAGGAAAGAGAAGCTTGAAATGAGGGTGCAGGTGACCAGACTCTCAGACCAGGGCAAATACTATCACCCTGCGGGCAGACAGACATCAGCCACCTATTCTTTTCTCCCTTTTGCTAGTCAGAAGGGCTGGCTCTGAAGCTGGGTTGGGTAGTATTTTTAAAGGCACAATTCTGGATAATTAACCTCTCCCTGCCCTACATAAATGCCCTCCACAAACCTGATCAAAACTCCTTTACATGTCGGTCCATTCTATGCAGTTTTCCCTTTTGACCAGCAGATGGCAGCAATTATTGGCAGAACTAGGGAACCAATTTACACCTTCGGAGTCGTTCTTTTTCGTGCGTTTTCTTTGACTTGTGCCAACAAAAACAATGAAAGTTATTTACGTTTGCCTCTCTAATTACTTCTTACTCTGAGACTTGAGAAGACTAATTCATTTTAGGCCCGGTTTATCTTTTTTGAAAGGGTGTCGAAAAAGATGTCATGAAAGTCTGACTATATGAAATAAAGGAGCAAAAGTTGTAATTTATTCCATAATAATATGACATAAAATATAATATATTACCAAACAAGAACTATCTATTTAATCTTGACTTTGAGGGCTGCTCTTAATAAAAGACTACAAATATTTGTTATGTCTCTAAGTAAAGACACAATGACTTCAGGACATGAACAAAATGGAAAACATTTATGTTATTATTTTGTGTATAACTTCCATGTTTTCCCAAACCCATCCCTTTTAAAATGTAGTGCATGCTTTAAAACACCTGGAGATGCAAATAATAAAACATATGTGGGGAAAAGTTACTAGAAATATCTCCTACATGCCATTAAATTAAACTCTTGTTATACTACTATCTTTGGGAGAGTAGCAACATAAGTAAGTTTGAGAGTTTTTGTTATGTCAACAGTGATTATAGAATAAATAAATAAACGTCTTTAAGGAGTAAAGGAAACTGGACCCAATAAAGTAAATCAGGCATTAGAGGGCATTATGTCTACAGAAAACAATTATTTCTGTACTTTATGCTTCAAAGATTTGTACAATGCAAACTAAAACCTTGATAACCTATGAAGCAAGCAAAATGACAAATGAATTAATCAGGCTATGCAACAGATGAGAAGGAGAGCCAATGTGAGAAGTAAGAACGGCCAGTGCCTGCAGATGTCAATAGACTTTATATGTAAGTTGTTTGGGCTTACTAAGAAACACAAAGAAACCTAAAAATGTGAGCGGCAGGTACCTGGAAAAGGAAACAGACAGAGAAAGAAGCTGTGATACTTCTGAAAGGATCATGATCTTTGTATGGTAAAAAAAATAAGAAGAAGAAGGAGAAAAGGCAAATTTCTTATAGATTTCATCTTACAATTACAGAATCACAGAGGTTGAAGGAGTGTGGACATGATTTTAGTGTAGCCCTCAGCCCTCCAAAATTCTATGAAAATCCTTCCTTTGTATCTTTGGACATGTTTATCTAGCCTCTGCTTAATTGATTCCACTGATTCACAGCTTTTGACATTTGGTTGCAAAAGGTTTTATTTTTTTTAATTAAAAAATGTTTCGATACGTATTTGTAGTTATTTATGGAGCACCTGTGAAATTTTGTTACATGTGTAGAATGCATAGTGATCAAATCGGAATATTTAGTGTATCCATCACCCAAGTATTTCTCATTTCTGTGTGTTGGGTACATTTAGGTCTTCTCTTCTGGCTATTTTGAAAAGGTTTTGTTTTTGAACAGCTCTCCTCATAAATTTCTTCCTCACAGAGATCTGAAACTCGTCTGTCAGTAACATCTGCTCATTGGTCTTCTCTGGAGAAATAGTTCTAAACATTTTTATTTTGGACTCCACCAGCTTTATGAGACTTGTGAATGTTACGGACCCTAGTCCTAGACAAATGCATTTCCTAAGCTCATTGGTGGAGTTCAGGTGAGGCATCCCTACTTTAGCAAGAGTAAACGAATCCCTTTCTACATGACAGTTCTTCAAATATTTTAAAACACCATTATGTTCTTAAAAAAACCTCACCAGTCTCTTCAACTTCTTCCTTCTCTCCTTCCTTCTCTCCTTCCTTCCTTCCTTCCTTCCTTCCTTCCTTCCTTCCTTCCTTCCTTCCTTCCTTCCCTCTTTCCTTCCTCTCTCCCTCCCTCCCTTCCTTCAACCACTTTTTAAAAAACAAGCATATACCAAGCACCCTTTCCATGTCAGACACTGTGTTAGACACTGGGTACACAAAGATGGATAAGACACCATTCCTGTCCTTGGGGAGTTCATAGCTTATTTGGGGAGATTCTGTAAACAGATGAGTTAGGTCAGGGAAGGGACATTCGAATTGAACATGGGTCTTAGGCTTAGATTCAGTCTGGATTCAAATCCCAGCTTTGTCACTTATGAGGCACCTTTGGAAAGATACTTAACCTCTTGGGGCCTCATTTTGTTCATGTGTAAGATAGGCATTCATATTCTATTGCTGTTATTACTGTCATTTGTCAAATAAGGAATCTAGACTTTACTATGTAAGCCACGAGTCCTTTAACAAGGGGAGTGGCAGATATGATTTGATTTTCTTTTTACCAATTTTATTTTATTTTATTTTTATTTTATTTTATTTTTTTTTTGAGACAGAGTCTCACTTTATTGCCCAGGCTAGAGTGAGTGCCGTGGCAGCAGCCTAGCTCACAGCAACCTCAAACTCCTGGGCTCAAGCAATCCTGCTGCCTCAGCCTCCCAAGTAGCTGGGACTACAGGCATGTGCCACCATGCCCAGCTAATTTTTTCTATATATATTAGTTGGCCAATTAATTTCTTTCTATTTATAGTAGAGATGGGGTCTCGCTCTTGCTCAGGCTGGTCTTGAACTCCTGAGCTCAAAGGATCCGCCCACCTCGGCCTCCCAGAGTGCTAGGATTACAGGCTTGAGCCACCGCGCCAGGCCCCAGAATCTCGCTTTGTTGGCTGGGCTAGAGTGCCGTGGTGTCAGCCTAGCTCACAGCAACCTCAAACTCCTGGGCTCACCCAATCCTTCTGCCTCAGCCTCTTGAGTAGCTGGGACTACAGGCATGCTCCACCATGCCTGGCTAATTTTTTCTATGTATTTTTAGTTGGCCAATTAATTTCTTTCTATTTATAGTAGAGATAGGGTCTCACTCTTGCTCAGGTTGGTCTCAAACTCCTGACCTTGAGTGTTCTACTCGCCTCGACCTCCCAGAGTGCTAGGATTACAGGTGTGAGCCACAGTGCCTGGGTATCCCACATTGTTTTAATTCTCAGTTATAAAACCTTACAAACATCCTCCCTCCCTCTACTCTAAGTTAGATATAAATTGTTGCCATATTTCAGATGAACAAAGTTGTAGTCACATTTTTAGTAATATAGGAACATGCTGAATTACATACATTGATGATATCAAAACTCTTTCCCTGATGCCACCTTTAAAATGAAATTAAAGAAAGAGTTAACACACCATATGGTGCACTCTTTCTCTTTCTTCTTTTGATCCACATAAATCACATTTCCTTAGACAGTGATTCTCCAACCCGACTGGGTATCAAAGTCACCTGGAGAGCTTTTAAAAAATGTAAATTTTTACATCCCAGATGTACTGAACCAGGTAGGATGGGATATTTGGGGCTAAGGAATAGGTGTGTACAATAAAATATACCTTAGGTGATTGTGTTGCGTTCAGTTCATAGACTGCCATTTGGGAATACCTGCATTTAGAAGTTCTCAGAACATTGATTAAAGATGTATCTGTCATTTTAGAGTGTTATTTTGCAATCTACTTTCAGAAATTAAGCATTTTATTAATCTTACTGGTTTTTCTTATTATTTTTATTTATTTATTTATTTATTTTGAGACAGAGTCTCGCTTTGTTGCCCAGGCTAGAGTGAGTGCCATGGCATCAGCCTAGCTCACAGCAACCTCAAACTCCTGGGCTCAAGCAATCCTGCTGCCTCAACCTCCCGAGTAGCTGGGACTACAGGCATGCGCCACCATGCCTGGCTAATTTTTTCTATATATATTAGTTGGCCAATTAATTTCTTTCTATTTATAGTAGAGACGGGGTCTCGCTCTTGCTCAGGCTGGTTTCGAACTCCTGACCTTTAGCAATCCACCCGCCTTGGCCTCCCAGAGTGCTAGGATTACAGGCATGAACCACCACATCCGGCCTGGTTTTTCTTATTATTGTAAAACAATAAATACTATTACAGACAATCACAAACATTATAGAAATAAACAGAATATAATATAACCCCATGATTTTTCCTTCAATAGATAAAGATTGTTAACAATTTGGTCAATATACTTTTTCCTATGCATTTACTAAGTTATTTCTTCTTCTAAAGTTTCCTATGCATTTACTAAGTTATTTCTTCTTCTTCTTTCTGGATTATTCTATACTTTGAGAATCTGGACTTTGGGAGTCTAGATAAGATGTGGCCTTGGAGGCCCAGTAAGTCCCAGGCATCTGCTAAAAACCTGGACTTGGAAGCCAGGCATATGTGGGTTCAGGATCCAGCTCTAGCCCTCACTAGAATCCTTGGGAATTTATTTAACCTCCCTAAGTCTCAGATTACCTTATCTACAGATAAAAATATTACCTACCTGATAAAATTCTTATGAGAATTAAATAAGATAATGCATATAAAGGGTTTATCATGACATGAAAAATAAGTTCTCAGTAAATGTTAACTTAAAAAATTATTAATAAACTTTATATTTTAGAGCAGTTTTAGGTTCATTGTAAAATTGAGTGGAAAGTACAGAGAGTTCCAGGCCCAGAGCGGTGCCTCATGCCTGTAATCCTAGCACTCTGGGAGGCTGAGGTGGGAGGATTGCTTGAGGTTAGGAGTTTGAGACCAGCCTGAGCAGGAGTGAGACCCCCCCATCTCTACAAAAAATAGAAAAATTAGCTGGGTGTCGTGGCATGGCCCTGTAGTCCCAGCTACTTGGGAGGCTGAGGCAGGAGGATCACTTGAGCCAGGAGTTTGAGGCTGCAGTGAACTACAGTGATACCAGTGCACTCTACCCAGGGCGACAGACTGATGAGACTGTCTCAAAAAATAAAATTAAAAAAGTGCAGAGAGTTCATGTATACTCCCTGCCCTTTCCCCAACTTCCCCCACTATCATTCCCTACTAGAGTGGTACATTTGTTATAGTCAACATTAGGGTTACTCTTGGTGTTGTACATTCTATGACAGGTATCCACCATTGTAGTATCATACTGGATAGTGGTACTGCCCCCCAAATCCTCTGTGCATTGCCTACTCATCTCTTCCTCTCCTCAACCCCTGATTTTTTGTTTTTTTTTTTTTACTATCTTCATAGTTTTGCCTTTTCCAGAATGCCACGTAGTTGGACTCATACAATATTAACTTTTTATTATGGTCATGATTATTACTACTACTACTGCAACACTACAACAGGCATTTTCATTTAATATTTATTGGACATTGTATTAATATAATACTTTCTCAATTTTTTCTAACACTGTATACTATTTCACTGTATGGATGTACAATCGTTTATTTAATCAATGTCCCATGCATATTTAGGTTGTTTTCAATTTTTCTTAATTATAAACTACTCTGCAGGGCATAACCTTGTGCATATATCTTTTCATATTTGTGTGTCTCTTCTACAAGGGGAATTGTCGAGTCAATGAGTATGAATATTTTAATAAAGTTTTACCCGTTAGTTCAACACAGAGTTTATTTATTTATATTTCCACTGGATGCTCTAGTTTTTTATTTTATTTCCCATACACTCTTGGTCCATTTTCTTTTATAAGGATTCTTTCCTCTCTTACTTTATTCCTTTTTCCTTTCCTCTATTCGCCTTCTAGTTTTCTCTCTCTTCTTGATTTATCAGCTGAATGATACCTAATGAGTCAATGCCATTTTCCCTTAATATTAGATGGTCTCTGTGTCTCTTTAATTAATCTTCTCTTTATTTTACTTGCCTTATCTAAACAGAAGACCCCAAATGATTTCCTCCTTCATTTCCTAAGTATTTTCTCTTTTCTTGACTTTCCACATTTTATAAAAAAGAGAAAGATGACTGGTATTGTAGTGGCTTCTTCACTACCTGTTTGAAGCGGAAGAGAGCTGGCTTATTTCAGACTGTATTTCCTTTCTTCCCAAACCAGGTTATCTTTCTCAGCGTCATGTAATTGTTTCTTTGGCTTTCCAAATACTACCCTATTGCTGATAGAAAATGTCACAGCTTGTGCGAGTGCCAGTTGCAGCCAATTATACACTAAATGATCTGCATTGGCATGAACGGGCTTGGCAGAGGCACTATGCTTTGGTGAGATGAAATTTTGCTTCAGTAAATTGTGCTTGCGTGGGATTTGACCTCAGGATGAAATCAGACTGTTGTTGTCTGCACTGAAACAGCGGCAGCAATCACACTATTAAACAACCAGGATAGCACGAATATCTAAATGATATTTTTAGACATGCGACTATTATAGCATATACATTAATAATAACACAATGGCCGTAAACAGGGCTTCATTCTTTTTTTTTTTTTTTTGAGACAGAGTCTTGCTTTGTTGCCCAGGCTAGAGTGAGTGCCATGGCATCAGCCTAGCTCACAGCAACCTCAAACTCCTGGGCTCAAGCAATCCTTCTGCCTTAGCCTCCCGAATAGCTGAGACTACAGGCATGCGCCACCATGCCCAGCTAATTTGTTATATATATATATATATGTGTGTGTGTGTATATATATATATATATATTAGTTGGCCAATTAATTTCTTTCTATTTATAGCAGAGATGCGGTCTCGCTCTTGCTCAGGCTGGTTTTAAACTCCTGACCTCCAGCAATCCATCTGCCTCGGCCTTGCTTCATTCTTTTTATTCCAAATTCACTATATTCTAGTTTTACTAAAGGTGATATCTTTTCCTTATCTCCAGAAATAATGCATAGAAATATCCCCTAAAAAATCATGTAACATATTGGCTTAAATTTTGTGTTAAACAAATGAAAAATATTCGGTATTTATTGTGAAAGTAATTTGTACCTTCCAGGTACATTTTCACATTTTCCAAGTTGAATTAAGTTAGTTCACACCTTAGGCTTACAATGCTTTCAAGAGCCTAAATCATTAAAATAATAGCTAACTGAATAAATAAATAAATAATATTTTTAGTGGCTTTTATCATATAAATTCAAATATGTGAGGTTTACCAAAAGTATTATTACCATTACATTTAATCTTAAAGTGATAAATTTATAGTTAAAATCAAAACTACGTATATTACTATAGTTTGCAGCCATTGAAATCTGATGAGAAATACTGTGTAGAGATAAGGAAAAATATTTATATCCATGTAAAGTGGATAATACATATATTAAAATATGATTGCAGGCGTATATATAGAATTCAATGAAAATAGCTATCTTTTATTTTGTGGATTAAGTTTTCTTTATCCTGCTGTTATATTGCCTTTTCAATAAAAAGATTCCTGTGTACTAAGTCCAAACAATGGCTAATGCCCAATGTTTTATTCAATTATTCAACAGTTATATCTTTTGAGAGCCTATCAGTAAGTCACTTGACTAATGTTTATGTGATATCATGCAATTCATCTTCAGAATAGATTTATTCCCTGTAGTACTTTAACAACCTTGAAAACTTGGTCCTGAATAGGTGTGGACAGAAACAAGGGTGATATTCGAATTATGAAAAAGTCAGTCGGTCAGAACAGACACTCCAGCAAGCACGACAGGCACAGCCACGCTAGCAGAGGCTGAGTATCTATTCTGGCTAGAAGTGGAAGGGTGCTTCTAGAAACAGGCCAGATGGAGCCCTCATTTAGGACATTAGCATAGTTTGATGAGTAACACATTTGGTGTACAAAGACAAGGCATAGGTCCTAGTTCCATCTTGCCAATTTCCCTTTGAGTCTTATTTTCTATATCCATAAAATAAACTATTGAAAGAATGAGATAATAAATTTGGGAAAACACTGTAAATTTTAGAACATATAAGAAGAACCCATGAGATCTTAGCAGTTATTAATGAAATATTAACATATTTTATTTATTTACTTGTATATTATAGATACAATTGACCATCTTGTTCTCAATAATCTCTCTTAATGAGTCCCACCATTGGACTTTGACTAAATAATGCAGAGTTCAGATGATGTACGCTGATTCAATCCAAAATCTGTCCCTGTGAATTATGAATAATGATTGAAAATGCCAAATGTATAGGAAGTAATCTTCTGATTATAAAAGTCCTATTTTGTGTTCAGTGAAAAGAGAGGTATATGTCTTGTGTGGACACAGGGCTCAG